>CABHPH010160245.1:0-31612 GCA_902168325.1 Peromyscus nudipes | reverse complement strand
GAGAGAGAGAGAGAGAGAGAGAGAGAGAGAGAGAGAGAGAGAGAGAGGGAGAGAGAGAGAGATGGTCAGAGGGAGTGCATGCCACAGCACAAATGTGAGTATAACTTGTAAAACTGGCTCTCTTTCATCAACTCTGCATGCGTTCCTTGGATCAAACTCAGGTTTCCAGGCTTGTGTGGCCAGCGCTATTGCCCACTGAGCCATCTCACCAGCTGGCAGAAATATTTTATATGGCAAAGAAAAGGTATCTCCCAGATTTTTACAAAAAGAAATTTTGTAGAATTTGTACTCGGTGCTAGCCACTGAAACGCCACCTCCTGTTCCCTCATTCACTACCACAGGACTCAGAAACCCAGTTCCCATCTTTACCCAGAGTCACTTTGGAAATCCCAGTGTTCCTGATTTGAGAGTCCATTAAGGCTCTTATCCTGAGCATGCATCAGAATCACAAGACACTTGTTCAACAGATCAGATTCAGTGTGTATGACATTGACCGAAGAATGTGCCTTCTAACTAGTAGGATGTGGCTAGTGCCTGTGTTCAAGCACAATTTGGAACTGCTGCATACATTCTTGAAAATTAACATTCATTCTGAGAAGAAACTCTTTCCTAAGTCCATGTCAACTTCAAAGGTTAAGAAGACCTTCTACAGGGCAAAAATCCTCAGGATCCAGTTTTCAGCCTGTTGATTCAGACAAAAGACCAATGAAGAGAAAAATTAGCCATTTTGTGAAGGCAGATATAACTTGTTCATCCAGTCACCCTTAATCTAAAAAGTGCTTTTAAGGGGTAATTATTATTAGCAATTTAATAAGTCCCCATACATTGTAAAATTTATTATTAGTCTCTCCCCCTGCTCTCTGCAGTGTATGTGTGTGCGCACGTGCGTGCATGTATGTGTGTGTATAAATATGAGCATGTGCATGCCTATGTGCACATGTGTATGGAGGTCAGAAGAAAACTTTTAAAAGTCAATTCTTTCCTCCCATCTTGTTTTTGACGTAGACTCTCTCTTGTTTCTGCCGGATGGTGTACTGTAGCCTAGCTGGCCTGTGAGATCCTAGGAGAGTCTTCTCTCTCTGCCTACCTCTTCATGGTAGGAGAACTGGGATTACAGATATGAGTGCCACCAAAGTCAATTTGCTTAATATGGGTTCAGACAGTTGAACTCAAGGGTCACACTTGTGCAACAAGCACTGTTACCCACTGAGCCATTCTGCCAGCCCCCATACACATTTTTTAAACATCTCCACATTCACTGAGAGACAAGACTTACTTTAGCTTCTACCCCTGTGATTGCTTTAAAGCGTATGATCAATAATGAGAAAGTCAGTGGGTTTTCCATTGTCCTCAATGAGTTAAATGGCTACAATGGAGACTGATAGACCAGAAGAGGAGCCATTGCATTGGAACACACACACTCATCATCAGCATCTTATTTCTTATTCTAATCCATTTTCAAATGTGCTTAATATGCAACTTATGCTCTGCCAGGATCCCTAGCACAGATAAGCCCCAAACACAGCCCCTATTATTTTCATCATGGAGTAAAATAAAGTGTTGATTACCTTGTATCTGCTACTACATGTGAGACAGCTTAAGGAACAGTCATGAAATATTTTAAAAATATTTTAGTAACCCTCCCAGCCACCTAACTATTGCACATAATCTCAAAGCTAATAACCACAAGAAATTTATGGAAGAGACTTAAAAGCGCAAGCAAAAACAAACAAACAAAACCAAAAAAAAACCCAACAACACCAAAAAAAAGAAGAAGAAAAACCTGTGCTAGGAATTGTAGCTCTCCTGTTTTCACTTCTGCAACCCCAATCTCTATGCAACAGACTCAGAGAAAGAAACGTGTTTGTTAAAAAGGAAATAAACACAAAATGAAGTGAGCCTCTTAGCACCCAAAGGCAGAGAAAACCTGTCAGCCATTCTTGCCTTTCTCCCAGGTTCTGATCTACACTCTGCTTTTCTGTGGGTCTTGGGCCTCTTTCTCCATTGCATTTAGAGAAAGAAAATCTCTCACTGGTGAGACTGGTTTCCTTGAGCCACATATAATAGGGATGCTTCAGGCTTCAAAAACACACATCAGGTTTCCCCTCAGGTCTTCCATGTCTGAAGCCTGCAGGACCATAGAAGAGAGAAAAGCATAGTTGGTCCACATAATGAGTGAGGAGCAACTGAAGCCGCTCTCCAGACCATCCACACACCATGCACACCGGTGCTTTCCCCTTCATTAGAAAAGGCTCTGATACCATGGCTTAGGACTTACCTGTCCTTCAGGACAAGTGAATCCCAGTGATTCGTGTTAATAAGTTGTTTACCACTGGGTGTTTTATCACAGTTAAGGCATTTCTTTATAAGCATGCTGGTCATTAGCAAGTAAATGGAGGGAAATATTGTAGAGAGCAGTTAAGATGTTTTATAAATATAAGTAATTGGGTGAAAGGCTTAAGTGAAAGCAAAGTGGCATGCCATAGACACAGCCTTGAGGACTTCTTCCCTACTTCCTCATGAATGAGTACTCCAGCCTTCAGACTGTTTCAGCCTGAATGAGGACAGCAAGCCTCTCCTTTCTCACCCACCCACTTTGGATCTAGTGATACAAATGCCAAGGTCCTGAACCAGTTTAGACATGGTAGGGAGAGGGTTGTCCAGTTGTCAAAAGAGCTTGGTAGTAACATTTCCCAGTCTTCCTTCTTCATCCTTTATGGACATATCAAGGGTGGCAGGCTATTCTACCAATTGCCTTTGTTGGGTAACACTGATGTACAGTGATTTCCCTAAATGAGGGATTTCAGGTAAATAGAACTGGAAATGCAGTTTAGATCTGCTACAACCTATAAACGAAATTTTTTACCTAAGTTTTGCAACTGTGTCCTCTAAGCCCAGGAATTATCAGAGGAAATATGATTTTGCATTAAGAATATCAAGGGCTACAGGCAAAACATCCTCAAAAAGCAGTTGAGTGTCCCAGCAAAGACAGCCATCTTTATTTCAGGTTGTATTTGGATCCTATTCTCGGTGCAGATCAGACCCAGTCTCCATTTTAAAGCACGTTTACTAGAGGGCCATCTTGTTTTTATTGACCTGTTCAAATATACAAAGAAAGCAGAGAGAACAAGATAATCAACCATCATATTGCACAAGTCAGCACGTACTCTGTAACATGGAAACATTTTATGTGTCCTTTTTTATTATTAAGTTTACTTATTCGGTTTACATCTTGACCACAGTTTCCCCTCCCTTCTCTCCTCCCATGGCCTTCCCCCTCCCCGCTGCCCATCCCCAGCCCACTCCTCCTCTGTGTCTGTTCAGAAAGGGGCAGGCCTCCCATGGGTGTCAACAAAGCATGGCATATCAAGTTGAGGTAGGACTGAGCTCTTGCCCTTGTATTAAGGCTGAGCAAGGCAATACAGTATGAGGAATAGGTTCCTGGAAGCCAGCCAAAGCATGAGGGACAGGCCTTGCTTCCAGTACCAGGAGTCTCACAAGAAGATCAAGCTATGCAACTGTCACACATATGTAGAGGCCCAGGTCGGTCTCATGCAGGCTCCCTAGCTATGAGTCCAGAGTCTGTGAGCTCCTACGAGCCCAGGTTAGTTGTTTCTGTGGGTTCTCTTGTGATGACCTTGACACACCACCAACACCCCCGGCTCATACAGTCCTTCCTCTCTTCAACAGGATTCCCCGGGCTCGGTCCAGTGCTTGGCTGTAAATCTCTGTATCTGTTTCCATCAGTCACTGGAGGAAGGCTCCCTGATGACAATTGGGGTAGTTAACAATCCCATTACAGGAGTTGGCCAGTTCAGGCTACCTATCCACCAATGCTAGGAGTCTTAGCTGGGGTCATCCTTTAGATACATGGGCATTTCCCTTGCACCAGGTTTCTACCTGACTCCACAATGTCCTCCATCAAGATGTCTCTTTCATTACTCTCCCCTTCCATTCACCACCCCCCAACAAAACAATCCCTCATGTTCCTATCCCTGCTGGCCCCCAGTCTACCCATAGATAGTCTACTCTTCTATTTCCCCTTCCCAGGGAAATCCATGTATCCCTATCCCCCTTTGGGCCCTCCTTGATACCTATCCTCTCTGGGGCCATGGATTGTACCATGGTCATCCTTTACTTTAAAGCTAATAATGGAGACATTTTAACATCTACAGAAGCATTAAGTACATGTAATAAAATCATTTAATTCAACTAAAACCCAGTCTGTTTTCAGTCCTGAATTGAAATGTTTTACTTTTCAATAATGTCATGGGGTTTGATTTTAAAATTGATTATAGTAACACCAATTATAGATACTAAAGAACTATCAAGGAAAATAAAAAAAACCCACATTTTGTTTGTTAAAAAAAAAACACTAAAACAATCTTTTCCAACTTTCTGACACTTGTCCCTAACAACCAGAGATCACAATAACAATTTTTCATGTCATTAAATATGTGCCAGATTAGGGTTAGAATCAAGTAAAGTGTGTATGAGTAATACCGCCTGCAGCTTTAAAGGGAAATGTCTGTTTCAAAAGAAACCAAATTGACCTAGATAATCTGCTTCCAGGCTGAGGGAGGTGCAGTTGAATCTAAGAGTACATCAAACTGACAACCTGTTTTCATTACTGTGGCAATGGTTGATTATGCTCTTAGGTCTAAAAAAAAAATGCTGACATAAAACTTGAGTGGTTGCAGAAAATGCAGTTCTGGAATCTCTAAGGAGAATTCTTTTCATGTGGAAATGTTGGGTCTCTGAGGCCTATTTTGCCCATCATAGCTATTTACTAACACCATTCCCTTCTCTTCCTAGTCCCTAAACTTTCATCTCAGTTTAGAAGACTGCACATAGCCTAGGTTTGAGAAAACAGAGATTCTATTCTGTGTGACCTTGAGTAAATTACTTCCATGACTCAGATTGTCATTTAGGAAACACTGCTGGTTACATAAGAAGGCTTTCTGCAGTAGTCCTGCACTGAACACAAGAACTGTTTGCCAATTCCTTTCTAAAATGGAACCAGAACAATGAACTTGGTTTGGAGGACAAAGGACTAAACACAAGGCAAGGGGGCACTCCGTGTATTCAGAGTCCCATCCACTCTCTGGATTTGCTTTTGCCCCAGATTTTTGTTCTTGCCTGTTCCCAGGTCTTGTGGCTTTCTTGTACAAAATAAAATTTGAAATCGAATACTTAACACCAGCCCAGTGATCAACCAAACCTAGACTCCCTCGGAGAACCTCTGAAATGCTACAACTAATTAGCAAAGTGGTAAGCAGCATAGCTGGGCAGCTCTTGTTAAGTTCATGTTCGCTTTGGGCATCTGCCAAAGGGGACAAAGGAAAAAGAGTAGAAAGAGAAGCTGAGGGAAGGAAAGACATGCTGAGGAATGGACGCACCTACCAGAGATCTGGCACTCATTATAGAGTCAATGCCTGATGCCCCAGCTTTCCCAAACTGTGGCTATAAAGGGAACGTAATTATACTTAACAGAAGCCACCTGCATTTTGAAGTCATCTTAAATTTAAAGCTTGTGGAGAGACTTAATTAAATTTAATGAAAACCATGGCTTCCAAACAAAGATGTATTGTAGTTCCCCCATAGTTATTTCTGGGGAAATTGAGTAGCGACCCTGAAGAGTCCCCTTAGTTCTCACATTTAACACCCCGATCTATAAATAAGACACTGTTCTCTTCTATTCATTAGCTAATAACGTTGTCAAAGTGCTCACCTGTTCCTTTAGGAAGAAAGCACGCCATAGCTAGAAGGGAAAAGAAGAAAGGGGGAAATAAAGAGAAGTTATTCTGTGTGAAATGGGGGATCATCTTGACCTCCTTCCCTTACCTGGGATCTTCAAACCACCACTCCCACCTTTTCTGAAAGGGTTGTATATTATTTGCCATGATGTGTACGTGTCCATTTTAATGTCAATAAGAAGTGATGCCTTCATCACGACATCAGATATGTGGCCCATGGTGGTCTCATGGTAACTGTGACCTGCTATTCATCAGTCGGTAAATACGATGGTGGTCCTCCTGCTGCTTTTCAAGAGACTGTGGAGATGCAATGCAGAATGACAAACACTGACTAGGACAGAGAGGAAGAGGAAATAAAGTGGCCTCACCTGTGTCCACAAAGGACCGTGCAAAGTCAAAGACAGAATTCTCAAACATTACTGTGCATCACAGTCCCCTGGAGAGCTTGTTAAAGCATATTTCTGGACCTCACCCCAGAGTTTCTGATTCAATAGGTCTGGAGTGAAGCCTGAAACCTTTCCTTTCTAACAAGTTCCCAGGAGATGTTGGTCCAACTAGCTCAGGAACTCTATTTTAGAACCACTGGTCTAAGATACAGTGTCTCAGAAGTTTAGGAAAATGATGTATTATTTAGAAAGTTGTTGGATATTGGACAAATCCATCCTTAAAAGACATCAAAAAAACTAAGCTACCAATGACAAGAAACAAGTGAGTAAAGGTTGAACCCTAGAAATCTGTTCTAGGGGGAAGGCCCTTTACCACCAGGATAGGGTTCAAGTCTCTCCCTAGGAACATTGGACAGAGCTAAGAAGCATCCCACTGACTTGATTTGCCTGTTGGAGTCAGGTCAGGGCCAGGCCTCTTGGGCAAAGCAGGCAAAAGGTTGCAGAAGGGTCCTAGGTTAAGAAATTCTCTGGGATAGAGGGTTTCAAGGTGGGAAAATGTCACCAGCCTAGAAGAAACAGAGCCATTTACACGCATGCCGTGATGTATGTTTCCTCCCCTGGCATCAGATCTTTGGCAGGCAGAACACAGCGTCATCCCACAGAGACCAACTCACATCCTCGGGGCTCGAGGACTTGACAGTTCATATAGGATGAAACATTATCTTTATAACGGAAGACTACTTTCATTCACCTACACCCAGATCGCTGTCCACCACCGTCTTCGTGAATCGTGAAGCACAGCACAATAAGGCAGAGTTATCAGATTTTCATTCTCATCTAACTCTTCACTTCTTGGAAATGAGACAAAAGAACATCCCCGTATCAAACCATGTGGTCCAGAAAGCCACGCCTTAGCCATCCTTGATAGAATGTATTCTTTTGTGGAATGGATTTCAGCCAACTCTCTAAGACAGGAGAGCTTTATCCTCTCCTGTTTCATTAAGCAAAAAACAGAGTCAACAGATTCTAGCAGGTAACATGTCAATGCAGCACTGAGTTTCCTGACACAACACTACACTTTTCTAGTTCAGTTCCCCCACAGCCTTAGGACCAATGAAGTTCTCCAGCACTGGAGGCAAGGAAAGAAGGTTTCACAACCACTTGTCATGGATGTTGACAAAGGGATTAACATTCATTGGGTAGACCTCATGCATTTGATTCTATTGATTCATGGCTTTAGAGTCCTTAAACTAGAACAATACTAATCCTAGGTATATTTCTTGCCCAAAGACATCTTTACAAAAGAATTGTCTTTAACCTTTTTTAAACTTTTCTTTTTCTGCTTAACTAAACTCTTAAAAACAAATGTCCTTTAAATATCAGCTCTGTATTCCTTATTATAAAATCTTAGTTTTTTTATAGAATCAGTAAAAATTCTGCTTGTGAAATTCCTTGGATTTTGAAGA
Organism: Peromyscus nudipes; assembly: GCA_902168325.1. Classification (NCBI taxonomy): domain Eukaryota; kingdom Metazoa; phylum Chordata; class Mammalia; order Rodentia; family Cricetidae; genus Peromyscus; species Peromyscus nudipes. The sequence goes on along the minus strand of CABHPH010160245.1, from coordinate 24,004 downwards.
ACATTTATACTCTTCTGAAAACTGGATAGATTAGTTTACATCCCCATCCATCAGTGTACCAGAGCACCTCATGTTCCACACTCTCACAAGCATTTATTCTTTACAACAGTCTTTCTAACTGGGGGCAATGGTATCTGCAGTTTTAATCTGTATTTCTGTGATAGCTAATGATATTAAGCACTTATTTATATGTCTGTTGGTCATTTGTATTTTCCCTAATCACATCATCTCCCCATTTTATATTGAATTACTTGTGTTTTATTAAGTTTTTGTGTTTATTTATATATTCTAGAAACTAGACATCTGCCAGATGTATAGTTGCATATTATTGGTCATCTTTTCACCATTTTAATTGCTGTGGGAAAGCTTTTTATTTTGACATAATGCTATTTGTCAACTTTTCTGTTTATTTTCTGTATGTATTTTGGGAGATCTTACTTTACACTGCCTGTCCCAATGTCTTCAAGTATTTCCCCTAAATTTTTCTCTATTTAGTGTTTCATGTTTCAGGTTTTAGTCCATTTTGAGTTGATTTACGGGTAGAGGGAGCCAAGTTTCAATGTTTTTACAGATACCCATTTTTTCACAGCTCCATTTATTAAAGAAGCTGTCCCATCTCCAGTGCATGTTTCTAGCATCGTTAATGAGAATTTGTTGACTGTAAATACATATCTCTATTTCTGGGATCCATATTCTGTTGGTTTATGTATCTCTTTTTATGCCAGTATCATGGTGTTTTGGTTGCTATGGCTCTGTATCTCCAACGATGTCTCCAATTTTGTTCTTTTTGCCAAGCATGGCTTTGTCTATTCGTGCTCAATTTTACTTCCTTGTCAATTCTGGGACCAATTTTTCTAGCTCTGTGAAGATGTCATTGTAACTGGAATGGGTAATACATTGAGTCTTTGTATTGCTTTCAGTGTGTTGACATTAATCTTCCAATCCATGAACTTGGACGATCATTCCATCCTTTTGTGTTTTCCTCACTTTCTTCCATGTGTTGTCATTTGCATGGTGTACATCTTTTCTTTAGTAGGCTAAAGTTATTTCTTAGGATCTTTCTGTAGCTATTTGAACAGGAATGCTTTTATGATTTCTTTTTCAGCAAATTCCTGATTCTGTATGGAAAAACTAATAATTTATATACTGGTTTTGTTCATGCAGCTTTAATGAATTTACTCAATCCTTTGGGTTTTTTGCTTTGCTTGCTTTTTGTTGGTTTGGTTTGGTTTGGTGTGATTGAAGCTTTTACTAAGAACAGAATCATCTGCAGACAGATGATAATTTGAGTTCTTTCCATCTTATATGCATGTCTTTCATTTCTTTCCCTTGGGAAATTGCTCTGGCTTAAACCTCTACTAGTATATTGATAAGAAGAATGAGAGTAAACTCCACTCTTGTTCTGGCTCTCACAGGAAGTCTTTCAGCTTTTTCTCAGTCAGCATAGTGCTTTGGCTGGGGCCTTCAGATATAGCCTTGTTACTTTCAAGTTTGAGCCTTCTGTACTTAAATTGTTCAGGGATTTTATCAGGAAGGAATGTTGAAATTTAACAAATGATTTTCTGCATCCGTTCAGATGGTGATACAACTTTTTTTTTTGGTTTTTCAAGACAGGGTTTCTCTGTGTAGCTTTGCGCCTTTCCTGGAGCTCACTTGGTAGCCCAGGCTGGCCTCGAACTCACAGAGATCCACCTGGCTCTGCCTCCCGAGTGCTGGGATTAAAGGCGTGCGCCACCACCACCCGGCTGTGATACAACTTTTTATATTTCATTTTATAGATTAAAAAGTGCCACACATGCTGGAGAGATGGCTCAGCGGTTAAGAGCACCGACTGCTCTTCCAGAGGTCCTGAGTTCAATTCCCAGCAACCACGTGGTGGCTCACAACCATCTGTAATGAGATTTGGTGCCCTCTTCTGGCCTGCAGTCATACATGCTGTATACATAATAAATAAATAAATCTTTAAAAAAAAAAAAAAAAAAGAGGGGGGGGCTGGAGAGATGGCTCAGCGGTTAAAAGTACCGACTGTTCTTCCAAAGGACCTAGGTTCAATTCCCAGCACCCACATGGCAGCTCACAACTGTCTGTAACTGCAGTATACCTGACCCTCACACAGACATACAAGCAGGCAAAACACTAATGCACACAAAATAAAAATAAATATATTTAAAAAAAAAAAGTGCCACACTTACACTGGTTTCCATATACTGAAGCATCCCTGTATCCCTGGGATGAAAATAACTTGGCCACATGGTATGGCCAATTTGGTGTGCTGTTGAATATGCACGTATCTTGTTGAATATGCTAATATCTTGTTAAGAATGTTTATATCTATTATTATCATAGCCTATAGTCTCCTTTTCTTATGTTCTCCAGTTTGGCTAACAGAATAGTTGCCTCATACAATGAGTTTGGAAGGGTTCTCTCACTTGTAATCCTGTGGAATAATTTGAGAAAAATCAACATTAATTCTTAAAGTAAGAGGCAGCAGTGAACCCAGCTGATCCTGAACTTTTCCTCATTGGGAGACTTTTTACTACTGACTCAGTTTCATTACTTGTTATTGGTATATTTGGGTTTTTTTATATATCTTCATGATTCAAGTTTAATTGATAATCAATGTCTAGAAAATGCTTCCAAGTCTTATAGATTTTACAAAATGTTATCACATAGTTTTCCATATTAATTTCTAATTGTTTTTTCATTTTTGTATTGATTATAATATCTCATTTCTAATCTTAATATTATTTATTGATCATAATATCTCATTTCTAATCTTAATATTATTTATTGGGGACATGGTTTTCTTGTTTTATCAGTTAGTCTAGCTAATTTGCCAATTTTATTTATCTTTTCCTAGAACCAACTTATTTTATTTGTCTTTGGTCTTTTCAGTCTCTTTCATCTATTTCTTCTCTGATTTTTCTATTTCTTCAACTAATTTCATGTTTCATTTATCCATGAGGAAAGTTATGCTGTTTTTTTCTTTTTGGTTTTTTCCCTCTTTTTCTCTTAAATTTTATTTTGTTTTATTTTGGGGTGGGGCAAGAGGTGGGTAGGATTGGCATGATGTGGAAGACACAAAGAATAAAAAGAATTTTTAAAAATAAAATATATGGCTGATAGCATGGGGGGAAGTACAATAAAATTACATTTACTTTTTTAATATTGTCAACTATTTAAAGTAGGATGTTTCCTTATTCACATCTAAATTCTTGTTATACAATAGATTAATTTAACTAGTCAGTCCATTAAAACAGTTCCTGGTCTGTTTAGGAAATGATAAGGGAGACTAGAGAGATGGCTCAATGGTTAAGAGCACTTGCTGCTCCAGTGGAGGACCCACAACCACCAGCTCCACGGAGTTCCCAGGTGCTCCTCTAGCCTCCTCAGACACCTGCACACGTGTGACACACACACACACACACACACACACACACACATCTAAAAAGAATACCCCCAAATTAAGCAGAAACATGGCGCATTCAGGGGGTGTGGTTACTTCTCGTCTGTCTTAACCCACACAATTAGGCTGGTATACTCTTTAGTAGGAGAGGGAGGGATGGGTAGGGAGGGAGAAACAGAGAGAAACAGACTGGTGTGCAGTGTGTAGTGGGCCAGAAAGGAAGAGTACAAGCAGCCCTCCCTCTAGTCTCCCAAGTCTACGTCCAGGAGGACTACAGTGTTCAGGTGTCCTTCTCACTAGGATCGTGTCTTCAGTCAACAACAGCCACTCTGTGTGAGAAAATATCGTGTTGTGGGATTGTTGTTTTATTTTTATTGGGATGTATTTATATGAATTTTAAGTGGCATATTAACTTTGTACTTACGTGCACTGTATAATAATCAAGAGTAGTGAACATTTCTATCTCTAAAAACAGCAATCATTTTTTTATGTTTATGTGTACATGTGTGTATTTGTTCTTGTTTGCATGTGTGTTGGTGCATGTACATGTGGAGGCCCCAGATTGCTGTCAAGAATCATTCCTGATTGCTATTGCACCTTATTTAATGAGGCAAGAGTCTCAGTCAAACCCAGAGTTTGCCTACATGGCTCATCTCACTAGTCAGCTTGCTCTGGGGATAAAGGCCCCAACCCCTAGAATGGGGTTATGGGCAACTGCCACAACCACCCAGTGTTTACATAGGCTCTGGGGACCAGAATTTTTATCCACATGCTTAAGCAGCAATTGGCCATGTTCTTTGCTCCGTGTGTTGGGGGGGGGGTGGTGAGAGAGACAGACAGACAGACAGAGACAGAGAGACAGAGGAATTTGGGACCCACCCAGTAAGTCTGAATCATTTTCTATTCTGGTAGAAAAGCAGAGCAGATCCTCTTCTCATTTTTGATGCCCTTATTTATGAACTTTCTGTCCTTCTTCCTGTGCCCTCCCCTCTCTCTAATGACCAATATTCTACTCTGTTCTGTAAGATCAGCTTACTCATTTCTACAAAGAAGTGAAAAGATGTGGTATGTGCCATTTGTCTATTTGTGCCTGGCTAATTCCACTTAACATAATGATATCCTGCTGTACCATTTTGTTGCTGCAAATGACAGACTGTCATTCTTTTTATAACAGAATAATATTCATATATATATATGATCATAGTTTCTTCATTCATCCATTGATGGCATCTAGTTGACTTTGTATCTTAGCTACTATGGGCAATACTGCCATAAACATGAGAGTGCAGCTATCATTTTGATATAACAGTTTCATTTCATTTGGATGCCCACTAATAAAAATGGTGACTCACATGTTTAGACGAATTTCTAAACAGTCTTATTAAATAAGAAACACAGAGCCAAATACAGGGGTGAAAGCCATAGAGATCAGAGAAATAGTGATAGCCACCAGCTAACCTTACTCACCACGCCACCACCTAGCTTCCCAAGAGAACCAGCTTCTTCCTGTCTAACCTGCGCCTTTATTGCCTTGCTGTTCTGCCTTCTCTTTGGTTCTTAGCCCAGCCACCTCACTTCCTCATCACTGCCTGTCTTAACAGACCTCCAGATCTCTGTGGTTGGTACTGGAATTAAAGGCGTGTGTCACCATGCTTGGCTATGTCCTTGAACACACAGAGACTCTGCCTGTCATGTGATCAGATTAAGGGCATGTGCTACCATCACCTGACTTTTGTTTATGGCTGGCTATGACCTCTGATCTCCAGGCAAACTTTATTTATTAACATACAAATAAAATATCACCACATTTCAGCACAAATAAAATATCACCATGCACATGGCAGGTCTACATTTTAGCTTTTAAATGATTCTCCACTGTTTTCCATAGTGACTTACTTAATGTCTTCTCCTAAGTGTATTTATTGAGTTCTCCTTTTCTACATCCAGAATTTGTTGGAGTTTATTTGGTGGTAGTCATTCTCACTGAGGTAAGATGGTATCTTACTGTGGTTTTGATTTGCAATTCCCTAATAGTTGGTGATGTGGAATGTTTTTTCATTACTTGTTATCTATTTGCTTGTCAGTTTTTATCTGTTCAGATCATCAGCATATTTTAACTCAGTTTTTTTCTATTGCTCAGTTTTTCTGTTCTTTCTATTTCTAGATAAATCTTTTTGTCAGATGACAAGTGTAAAAAGATTTTCATTCTATAGGTTGCCTTTTAGTGTTTATTTGCTGTGCAAATGTTTCTGAGTTTGATATAATCCCATTTGTCTATTTTTGTTTGATGGACATGCTTTTTGAGGCCTATCTAGAAAGATTATTACATACATTGTCTGAAGTTTCCCCCATGTTTCTTCTAGTAATTTCTTCATTTCAAATTGAACATTTGGAACTTGGTTCCATGGAGTTGATTTTTGTATAATGTAAGGGAAGTCATCTTATTACACTTCTCTGTAAATATATATCCATATGCCCCCCACCAAAACTGCCCACTTTCCATTGGATGTTCGTGGAGATTTTGTTAAAGGTCAGCTGGCCCAATTATGTGGATTCATTTCTGGGTTGTCTATTTGGTTTCAGTTGTCTGTGTGTGCTGATGTTCTGTTACTTTGTAGACAGGCATTGCCATGGGCGTTCTCATACCTCCAGCTTCATTATCGTACTCAGTGTCTCTTTTGCTATCATGATGGTTAATCTTAATTGTCAATTTAATAAGATTGAGAGAAATTAGTAAAAGACACTTCTATATATGCCTGTGAAGTGGTTTCCAGAATTTAATTTGATCACAAAGTCCCTGAACTCATCCTCACTGAGAGATGTTAAACAGCCTCTGGAGTGGGCAATGGTGATTTGTTTTAGGGTATATTGCTTGAGTGGGACCAAGCTTAACACTGTAGAAGAGTGAACACAACTGCCCTTGAGAAGGTCTTTATAAGATGTTCCTGCACATCCCACCTCATCAGCTCTCTACGAGCTTCTAGAGAAATAGTTCTCACCATTCTGTTACTGACGCTGTACCCCACAGTATGTACCTGCAATAAAGCTTATACTATATACCTGCTTTCCTTCTGTTTAGTTTTGATATGCTGAGGAAGGAATATATGAACATTTCCCAGTAAAAACACTGAATGTCAAGTGTCTAATAAACTTTGTAGACAAAAATAAGAGACAAATAGAAGTCATATAGGTTCATTGAAATTTTATACATTGCTTATTGGAGAATATAAGAATTGGTGGTTCATTCAACAATATTAAATAATCCCAAACTGCTAAGGAATGTAAGACTAATAATATGCTTTCTTATCTGGATATTAGTGGTTCTCTGACCTTTAAGACTGACAGAGAAGTAGATAAGATAACTAAAACACAACTTACTTAAGTCAAGCATTCAGCATCTAATAATCAACACTTTCATTAGTGAACTGTGACATTTGACTTGAGAAATAAGCTATTTCTTTCTACTGGGATACCATTGAGCTTTCCCAAGCTCATCACGAGCAGTTTAATATAATAAAGACCAACATTGTAAGACTGCCATTGCTTTAATAAAATTAAATTGGCAAAAAGTAGATCACTCTGCACTAAGGTCAAGACTGAGGGACCCACTTCCTCAGCCACAGGGAAGACAACTGACTATAAGCCTACTCCAGGAATTCCTTTGCCACTTGGCCAAGGTCACTACCCTCTTCAAGACTGACCATAATCAATTATTAGTTGCCTCAGGATACCTCTTAAGGAATATCCCAGCTTCAGAAATGCCTTCAAAAAAAAATCTGAGGCTGTGTAATGTTCTTTGCACTGAGTCCTTTTCATTAAAATAATTTTTATTCATTTTACATACTAACCACAGATCCCCCTCATTCCTCCTCCCATTCCCCCCCCCTCCCTTCCCCCCCCCATCCTACCCCTCATCCCCTCCTCCAAAAGGGTAAGTTCTCCCATGGGGGGACAGCGAAGCCTGGTGCATGCAGTTGAGGCAGGACCAAGCCCCTTCACCCTGCCTCAAGGGTGAGTAAGGTGTCCCTCCATAGGTAATGGGATCCAGAAAGCCAGCTCATGCACCAGGGATAGATCCTGATCACACTGCCAGGGGCCCCCCAAACAGACCCAGATACACAATGTCTCCTGTATACAGAGACTCTAGTCTGGTCCCATGCAGGTTCCACAGCTGTCGGTCTAAAGTTCATGGGTTCCTTTGAGCTTGGTTCAGTTGTCTCTGTAGATTTCCCCATCATGATCTTGACCTCCCCCCTCTTGCTCAGATAATCCCTCTTCCTCTCTTCGACTAAACTCCCAGAGCTCGGCCTGGTGCTTGGTTGTGGATCTCTGCATCTGCTTCCTTAGTTACTGGATAAACCAAGCCCTCTTCTGACAAGTACAGAGCCTAAGAGAAGAGTACTTCCACATCAACTTTCTACCCATGAAATATCCATTGCAAAGTCTGATTCTCAAAGAATCAACTAAGAATGGGAACTCTGAATGCAACAAAACTGAAGCTTACTCCATCCCAGCCTTACCATCCACACTTCCCTTGTTCCTTTGCAGACAAGCCACCAACCGCACATTCCCACACACTGCATCTGAGGGAAAGGTAGGGGGAAAGAGCTATGTGATCATACTTGCTAGAAACTATCTTTATGATTTCAGGCTACCAATGAAGCAAAAATGTCCTATCTTTGGTGGATTTAAAAACATGGTGAAAATACAAAGTTTCAAGCAGAGGGGATCAAAGGATTATTTGAGAGCACAAAGACTTTGTTCTGAAGCACAGCACTATTCTAACAGTGGAAAATGAGTACATACTGGGAAATTCATGAAATACGGGATATCAATGAAGAGAAAAGAAATAAGTGATATGAGCATTAAAGTGGCTTTTATTCATTCAATTTTCCTTTCAGCATACTAACGCTATTACAAATTCTAAGGGAACCAGACTTAGTTGAAAAGTTTTTATTAAGATACAGATCTATGAACAGAACAATTACTTGCTAGCTAGATTACAGTTCCTTGTAAAAATAATGTCTGAAAAATTAGTAGAAAATGAAAATCTGAGTTGTCTGAAAATGTTAAGTGATTTCTGCTGCATGTTGCTGTTGATCACGTCACAGAATATTGGAACATAATTGGACGGAGAGTAGTTAGTGAGCCACAGTAACAGAACAGCAGGCCCTTCAGAGCTTGGCATAGTCTTTAAGAATCATCTGAAGCTTCTGGCTCAACATGATGTTCCCTCTGGCCTTCAGTCTGCCGCTGAAGAAGGCCTGCAAAGGGACAGGGGAAAGAGAAGAGCCGTTACCCTGGCACTTGATCTTTTTCCAGAAGGACAGTTGTTCAGACGGACAGCAGGTAAGTTAGGGACTGGACAACAAAGGTGGCTCCAGGCTAGCTGTAGAATTTAACAGTTATGCAGAGCATACATAATTTTAGCTAAGAAAAAGGACTCCTAAGTGTTTATAAAAATCATAGACTAAGTATCTGACTTGACAGGCCTGGTAGTTCAGTCTGAATCTGCACTCTGGCTTTACTCTTATTACACGTGGGTTTGGGAATACCTGGATAAAAGCGTATTCTACTCAGAACTTGAGAAGCAGACTGAAGATGTTAATTACATCTCTATCACACAGAGGCCATATAATGTCAAAATAAGATAGCAGCACACTGTGGTGAATAGATAACAGCCCAGGAACCCTGGGGTTAAGTCCAGGCTCTGTCACTCATCAGCAGTGTTAACTTGGGCAAACCACTTAATCTCTACATCTATGAAAACTTGAAACAGCAGCTGAAGTAACACACCTTTGTCATTGGGAGTTAAATAATGTGCAGGATATATGGTAAGACTGTAAGAAGCCAAGCAGAAGGCTGACATGTTAAATAATTTCTGTAAACTCTGAACATTTTAACATTTCTAAGTCTTGATAGAATCTAGATTTTTCTACATATAAAAACATTATCTGCCAAAAAGAATGTTTGAGCTTTCTCCTGTCCTCTATGTATGTTTCTTTTTAAAGGTAGGTCTGGAAATTAAAATACATCATTTCTTCTCTTCTTTGTCCTCCCTCTACCCTTTCCATTCACACACTTTGCTCTTTCTCTCTCTCAAATTTATGACCTCTATTTCTTTGTTATTACACACATGCATACACACAAAGTCTATTCCTAAATATATAAAAACAACCTGCTCAGCCCATATGTTACTTGTATGTATGTTTTCAGGGCTGACCACTTGGTACTGGAGAACCACTGTGAGGGCTCTTCCCTGAGTAAGACCATTTCTCCAGCTCTCAGTATCCCTTATTTGACTGTAGTTCTTCGTGTAGGGTTGAGGCCCCATGAGATTTTCCCTTCCATGTTAGCATGTCTCTTAGTATGTTCCTTCAGGTCTTGTTTCGGAGCTGTATTGATGAGACTTCATAGATGTCTATTCTATGTACATCTTTCATGTCTTCCTGGTGCCCTCGTGTTCTGGCTAACACTACTATTACTTAAGAGTAGGGGAAAGTAACACCCATGTACTGCTCATGATCGTAAATGCTTTCAGCCTTCCCCATCCATGTGACAGTGCCTGTGGGTTTGTCATATGGACCCTTTACTATGCTGGAATTTGATCCTTCCATATAGAATTTGATTGGGGCTCGTATTATCATGAAAGGTGTGTTGCATTTTATCAAATACTTTTAATGCATTTATAGATGGTCATATGATTTTTCCCTTCCTTCTGTTGATATGGCATATTAGCATATGTTGAATCATCTTGCATGCCTGGAATAAAATACATCTTTTTCCCCCCTTTGGCTGTATGCTCACTCAGATACATACACAGGCTGTTGAGTTTGCTTTGCTAGTGTTTTTGTTGAGAACTATTCTGTTTATCTGGGACAATGATGTATGCATGTATGTCCTTATAAGGTCTGAGTCACAGAGTGATGCTGTCCTCAGTAAGTTTGAAGGACTCCAGCCCTTGCAAACACTGACGTTAGTTCTTTTTTAAAAGTAGGATGAAATTCAGTAGGGAAGCCATCTGGTCCTAGGTTTTTCACTCTTATGAGAAATGTTATTGATGGTTAACATTTATTTTATAGCTTAATATTTTGTCTATTCTAGAGAAAGTTCCATATACTAATGAGAAGAACGTGTAGTCTATACCTGTTGGATGGTCTGTAAATGTTAAGTCATTTGATCTATGATACAGTTGATCTGTAGTAGAGTTTGACTGTTTGTTTAATGAGTAATCTATCTATTCACTGTTATATGGGGTGTAGAACTTTCCCACTACTTACTGTATTGAAGTCTTTCCCTTTAGTCCAACAGTGTTTGTTTTCTATAACTCGGTGCTTCAATAAGAGATGCACATTCATTCATAATCATCCCACTCTTTGATGAATTGGCCTTGGGTCACTGTACAGTGAGCTTCATCTGCTTTTGTTTTTGTCTCCTTTGTCAGATGTAAATATAGCTACACACATTCCCACTCAACATTTCTATTTACTTCAGAATGTCATCTTCCAATTTTTCTTTCAGTTCATTTTGGGATTTTACTTAGTAAGATGAGTTTCTTGAAGGCAGAACATTGTTGGGCCTTATTCCATACCTCTTAGTTGGTGAATTACAACCATTTACATTTGGTCACTACTGGATGGTATAGATTTATGTTTGTCATATGTTGATTTTCTTCTAGTTTGGAATTTTCTACTCATTTTTTTCTTTCTTATAATGATTTATAGTTATGGTTGACTGTACTGACAATGTTTTTATTCTTTTATAAGTCTGCTTGTCTAATAGGATTTACACTTTCCTAACTCTTCGTGTTATCTCCTTCCCACTTCTAGGTATGATGGGTAGTCCATCTCCTTCACTGCTGCTTACCTCCAAAGGGCTTTACTTCTCCTCCCATTCTGAAGGACAGCTTTACTGATATCGTAACTTTAGTTGGCAGTTACTTCTTTTCAGGCCTTGAAATGCATCCTTCCAGTTCTCCTGCCCTGTGGTGTTTCTGCTCAGAAGTCTGCTGTCAGTCTACTGGGGCTGTTGAGTACTCACATGTGATCTGGCACTTCCTCAGGTTTAAAGAATCCCCCTTTGCCCTGTAGTTTGACAGTCTGACTATATCACAGTGAGTGTCTTCTTTCTGATCACATTCATTGGGGAATGAATCCGGTATCTGGATGTTCATGTTTTTCCTAACATTAGGGAAGTTTTCAACCACAAATGCACTGAATAGTTTCTATGTCTGTAACCTTAACTTCTAAGTATAACTGATGCAAAAGTTCAGTATTTTTCATGGTGTCTCACACATACTGTCTCTTAATTTTTTATTTTGTTTCTTTCTGTCTGACATGACATTTTGAAAGACCTATCTTCAAGCTAATATTCTTCTTTATACTTGACCTAGTTGGAGGCTTTGACTAAAGTTTTTATCTGTGTTATTGAGCTCTTTGTTTTCCAAGATTCTTCCTATTTGCAGAATTATCTCATTTATATCCTACACATATTCCTAATTTCATTCAACTATGATCTTATGAGCTCTTTTATTAAAAAGAATATTGGTTGATTATTATGTTTATGTGTACAGGTGTTTGAAGAGGCCAGGGGGCACCAGATACCCTGGAAGTGGAGTTACAGGTAGCTCATAGCCACCTGATATGGGTCCTCTCCAGCAGTGGGGAGTGTTCTTAACCACTCATCTCTCTAACCCCATCTACTTTAGCATCTTTAGGACCCGTTACTAAAGAGCTGCCACAGTCAGGAGGTATCATAGTATAGTGTTTGTTTCTCATATGTGTTATGCTGAGATTTATGTTGTGTGGTAGAATGGATATCCCTACTACTTTCATGGGATGGTCTTCTTAGAAAGCAAATTTCTCCTGAAATGTGTCTTGGGATTCTGGTTTGTTATGCAATTTTGAGTTTGGCACCATGGGTTCTTGTAGGTTCTTTTGATCATCATTAGTGTTTGGACAGTACAACATGTTTGAGTCAGAGAACTACTGTCTCTGCAGATTGTGGAAAAGTTGGGGGACTCGAGCTGTCCAGATGGGTGTGGTCTAGACAGCAGCGTGGGTGCACACTGTGTGTCATGATGGAGCAATGACTTCTAGCATGGGCATGCATTAACTGTTAGTACCGGCTTTGGTACTTGAAAGAGTCTCTGGGACTGGCTGCTCCCAGTGATGAGGGCCTGAAGCAGCAACACAGGCACAAGCCCAGGGGTTTCACAGGAGACACTTGGTTGTATTGACATGCAGCTTTGTCAGCAGCCCCTGATCAGTAAGGGAGAGGAGCAGCACAGGCAGGAGGCCCACAAGGTGGGACAACAACAAGTTACAATTCCCCTCCTCCACTGTTGGGGGTGCAGACACCCCCAAACCCCTAGCTATGCACCCTGGGAAAGGAAACCGCAGTCAGGGTTGGTTTTGTTTGTTCTCAATTCTCACCAGGGACTGAGTGGAAGTTGAATTTCTCAGAAAGTTTTCAAATTTAGAAAATAACTTATAAACAGGTTTTTATATAGCATATAAGTATGTAACTTTTAAACAGGCTTTCTTCAATTCTTTCATCTCTTGAGTTTTGCTACTGTGTGGAAGTTGTGTTTTAATACTAGTCCACTCAAACAGTCTGAGACCATTCGTTGTAAGAACCATCACAAACTGAAAATAACTAATACTAATTTTTCTCCTTTATACAAATTATGACATTGGCTACTTCAATTTTGTGTGTGAAAATATTAACAATTAATATTAACAGTAGTCACAGAAGGCACTCTTGTCTTACTGATGATTTTCACTGAAATGCCTTGGAATACTTCAACTTTAATGACACAGTGACTGTTAGTTAAATATCCTACTTCTAGGTTTTCAATGAGTTACTGATACTTTATATTGGCTGGATATCACTAATACAAAACTCTAACTTCTAAAATGCTTCAAAAATTGAAACTTCCTGAAAAAAGCAAATCAAGGTTTTAATTTTTTTAATTTTGGAGCATTTCAGATTTCAAATTTTTGGACTAGAGATTCTAACCCAGTAAAATCTGTGCAAATATCCCAAAATCCACTAGCTGAAATTGAAACACAACAGAAATTACAAGTAAGAAATACTCAATTTGTATTACATAAAAGTTTTATACCTCAAACCATATATTTAAAATGCCTAGTGTGGGTTTTATATTATTTTAGTAAATGGTAAGCAGGACTTACAACCCCCCAAAAAATCTTTTCAAAACTATAACTGCAATAGTAATTTTTAAAATATGACTTGCTAATGAGACTATAAGTATAAACTTAATAAATAAAAATCTTGAACATTACCTTCTGAGGGTCAAGCTTGCCCATGACCACTTCCATGAAATCTTCATCAGAAATTATGATGGTCGTATCAGCAGAACCTTTCGCAGGGCCTTGGTACACTTCTCCAGAGCCGTTCTTCAGGTCAATGGCTGGGAAAACAAGAAAACAATGTGTGTCACTTTTTTCTCAAAAATATCATAGCACAAAAAGTGAACTAAAACGGAAATTGTTATGGTTTCCACGTTAGGCAATATTCATGTATTCTACTCTTCTTCTCCTTCTAGAACATGTACTTCCTGGCACTTAGAAAAGTTTTGTTGTTGTCGAGACAGAGTCTTACCTGGTAACCAAGACTGGCCTTGAACTCACAGCAATCCTCCTGCAGTGGACACCATCTGGTGTAAATCTGTTTTAGATGCTACTTTTTATAAAGTTCTTTGAAACAGTTAAGTCAATAACAGTTTTTTTATTAATGAAGAATTTCATGATAGAAATACTCATAAATATTAATTAAATGTAGAATAAGTTACTAACAAGAAGTGAAGTTGCTGGACTAAGGTCTTTAACGTGCACTCAGCAAAGAATTTTAGTTAATTGATTAATGTACCTGACACTATCGGAGAAAACCAACTTTCCCTTTTCCAGCAGGAATCAAATGCAATTGCAAATGGCTTCTTAGGCTGGGCGTGGTGGCACATACTTTTAATCCCAGCATTCAGAAGGCAGAGGCATCTCTGTGAGTTTGAGGCCAGCCTGGTCTACAGAGTGAGTTTCAGGACAGCCAGGGCTATGTAGAAAGACCCTGTCTAAAAAAATAAAAATTTAAAAAAGAGTCAGGGTGGGACTTTGCATCCACTTCCCCTCTCAGCGCTGGGACAGCATCTGGTTTGAACCTGTGCAGGCCAGGCCTTGTGTGTACTGCCAGTCTCTGAGTTCAGATGCTCGGCAGTCCTGTCGTATCTGAAAGACACAGTTTCCTTGAAATCATCACCTCTGGCTCTTAGAATCTTCCCACCTCCACACCCCTCCTGAGCCTCGAGGGGAGGGGTCTGATGAAGTCCTCTCATTTAGGACTGGGTGCTCTGGAGTGTCTGACTCTTGGTGTGTTGTCCAGTTGTGGGTCTCTGTGTTGATTACCAACTACTGCAAGAAGATGCTAGGATGTTCATTATTTTAACTAACTTTTCTTCCATTAACAAACTTTTTGTAGAAAGGTTAACTATCTCAGAAACAGGCTTAGTAGTTGAGAAAACTCTTCACCACTTTCTGTACACTTTTCTGTAACACTTAGAGAACTTCACCGAAGTTACAGTACAAAGTCTGAACTGTCTCCCCTACGATTGATAACATGCTTACAGAAAAAGCCAATCAGCATCTTCAGGGTCAGGCTCATGACACTGGGGTCAGGTTGTTGCAGCTATATCAACCCTCCTAGAGGATGTAAAGAACTCCCAACTTTCATAAGGCAAGCTGAAGGTCCATAAGAACATCCAGAATGCTTAACTAGCTTTCTGTTACCAAGTGCTAAAAAAGGAAAAGTGAACCACCCAGGTCTCTACAGAAAAGAATTCTGCCAAGCAAGCAAGCAAACAAAAAGTTTAAGGAAAAAAAAATAAAAATAAAAACTTAACGCTTAATCCAGAAAGGTAAAGAGCAAGGAAGGACCATTTTGCTTTGGAGACTTCACGCAGTTCCTTATTGGACGTTTCCAGTGTGAGTATTAGAAAAGGTATCAGAGGTACTAGGAGTATAACATGAAGAACAAAGGCCCTATTCTCACTGGGACGTCCATGAATACACTTTCATCGTGTGTATTATTTCTATGGTCAGAAAGGAAGGTAACAGAAGGGAACAGAAAGGAGGGTATGGTAAAGTTTAAAGGAAAGCAAACCTCTGCCAACCAGAAGACTTACCATCTATGGTTTTAATTCTGCACAATTCTGCCTAAGCCCCACTCACTGGGCCAGGGTGTACATGAAAATTCTGCTCAGTAATAAAACTGTAATTTGCACGCATTAATACTAGAGTAAAGGGTTAAGTCTCTAGTCAACAGTAACCCATGGTTGTTCAGTCACACTTTCCCTCACACTTATCTACTCACCATCACAGACGTGAGACTTGAGGGTGTGAGAAGCTAATGGCTACACTGATACAAGAAAAGATGGTGCTTAGCAAGAATGTAGACATTTGGGGGAAAGGAGCAAAATATTCAAACGCACAGGGGCTTTGGTGGGGGTATGTAGGGAAGCATCCACTGGAATCATTAGAATCCAGATGGTTAGATGCCTATAGGTCACTACTAGTCTTCTGTAAGAATAAAGAAGTTGCACCTCCACCCAGTGGCAGAGTTGACTGTGTTTGAATGATTATAGTTCAAATTTATGGTCACCAAGTCTCTAGAGGAAAATTTCAGCTAGAATTTATTGCCTTTCCACAGAAGGGGTGAGGTAAAATCACAAAAGGAGCTACAGAAGAAAAAATGCACTGTTTCTGCCTCCGATGCCTAGGACAGCAAGGTCTTGGTGGGCACAGACCCATCTTGTCACCTAATCCCACATACTTCTTTGAAGAGAAAGTGTTTCAGAAGTGCTAAGTGAAAGGCATAAGAAAGGCTCTCACCGGGCGTTGGTGGCGCATGCCTTTAATCCCAGCACTCGGGAGGCAGAGGCAGGTGGATCTCTGTGAGTTCGAGGCCAGCCTGGGCACCAAGTGAGTTCCAGGAAAAGGCGCAAAGCTACACAGAGAAACCCCTGTCTCGAAAAACCAAAAAAAAAAAAAAAGGCTCTCTATGCCCCCAAAGAGTAGTAGCAAATGAAAACCTTTCACACAGTAGCCTAGGCTGTCCTCAAACTCATGGGTTATCCTCCTACCTCTGCCTCCTAAATGCTGGGATTACAGAAGGGGGCCACCACTCCCTACTAAAATATAAGATTTTTGGAAGAAGAAAAAAAGAGATAGCAAGGGCACAATATTTTGTTACTATTCTGTCCAAAAATTCATAAACCTAATCATGAATAATATCAAATAAATACAAAATAAAGAATATTTTTCAAAATAACTTTTCCCAAACATCAAGATGATAAATAAGACAGACAATGTATCTGGGGACTTAAATGCAGAGTGTGAGCAGGCCAGACAGGGAGCATTCATCCCCGCTCTCTCTTCACTTCTACTGTTGCTACCATTACTGTTATTACTCCTTTGCTTTAAATGACACTATTGGGACAAATGGTGAAGCATTAATAAGGAAGTAGTTAACTTCCTGACATTGATAACTACTCTGTAGTCAGAGAATGTCTTTGTTCTTGGAATAATAGAGTAGCCTTCACCCTTACAATACCAAGTCTCCAAGTTACTCTTAAGTACATACACTTTTACAAAATGGGATCAAATCTTAACAATTTGAAGTACTGGATGAAAGATAACTGTTACTTCTCTTTATGATTTTTGCAGTTTTATCTCTATGTCAGAATTTACTGTTAAAAAAATTGCAAATGATGTTAGGACATGTCGCATACAGAGAGGACTGACGGCCTGTGAAGCGGTGCTGTTCTGTGGGCACAGAGTCAGGAACTGCTCTGGAGTGAAACGGCTGTTCATGGTTGGGGAAATCCTTAACTGATGAACAGATAGCAGAGTCTTTCCAAAGACAAACTGTTTTCTTGAAATTCATGAGACATTTCTGAATCTCAACCCCAAATCTGGAACTGGCATCTTTAAATTTTAGTGTATAGGGCTGGCGAGCTGGCACATGCCTATACTCCAACCACTTAAGTTTAAGGCAGGAGAGTTTCTGGTTTAAGGCCAGCCTGGGCTATAAAGGCTATAAAGCAAGATCTGGCCTTAAAAGATAAAGGATAATCCAATTTGACTTCAGAAGATGAATTCCAACCCAGAGCTCATAGGTTCTGATCAGATGGCTTCCTCAAGAAGGTTGGATTCTCATCTGCAAGGAATGCCAGTTCTCAAGTCTCTATACTATCTCCCACATGGTGACAAGTTTCCAAATGTATGCACACTAACATTCAAAGAGCATCGCCATCCAGTCACTGTCATCCAGTGCACCAGAGACGCCTGGACTTGGTCCAGATACAGTTAGCTCTGGACACTTAATTAAAATATACATCATTAAAACTCAACCAATCTACTTCACCAAACAATACTCAAACAAAAATGCATAGTATTGTATGATCGTGGTATCTAGATGAAATTTTTATACATGTTCATATAATGTAAAAGATTACAGATATGAGATTGGAGAGAAACAAATATGTTCCAAGGCATTTGCTTAAACCTATCACTCTAAGAAATATGGAACACATTATATTCAGCAACATGGTGTCTCTAGTCTATAATAAGCACTTGTAAACAGTTTCAATAGTTTGAATGTATCCTATAACTATAAATATTCAAGCAACAAACAAATTACTTGGAAACATGTATTAAGTACTTAGCATTACAATAAATTATACAATGGAAACTTGTAAGCCAAATTCTATGTGACAGGAATGGCAGACAATCCTCCACAGCCAAAGTCCCATTCCATTTTCCTCTTGCATGACATTATCAAGGTGGCAGAGCCAATGGACTCTCTGCTTACAGCGGTCACTCAGCCATGAGCTGCAGGAGGCACACAGCCCACAGTCTAGCCCAAATCTTGACTGGCCCTAATTCTGGCACCACAGTTCATTTTCTCTCTACGAACTCCTTCCTCTTCCCCATTTTGCTCTTCACTAATGAGTCACCATTCTCAAGAGTACAGTTTCAAAAATCTCAGTTTACCCAGATGTCTTCATTTCTTCTTATATTCAGACCTAAACAGTGCTCAAGGAGGTTGGTTCTACCCTAGCAATGGTTTCCCATCAGTCCTCTCCTCTCTTCTCTCTCTCTCCATTATCATCATGACTAACTCGGTTCTGCCTTCCTTTCGGTCTTTTCATACCCAGAGGGGCCATGGCACATAAATGCTGAACTCATCCCTGAGTGAGCCAATTTTCCCATCCTCTGAAGCCAAGCTCATCTTTTCCAGGCCTCTATCACCTGTGGTCCCCATGCACATGTGCAGGTCTGTAATTCTGAATCTCAATTTCCAGCCTGGATGTGTTTGGAATTCAGAATTGTTCTGATTTTGGTAACGTTGAGTTAGAAAAGACCTCTCGGTGGTGCAATATTATATAAACAAGTATATTATTTCTGCACTCTAATTGACACTAGGTGAAGTAAATAAAGGCACCTAAGCTGGGGTCAAGTTTTGTTAGTGAGTTCTAAGATGAACGTTTTCTACCTTCAAATTTTTCTGCTTCCAAATTTCAGATCAGAATAACTGCTTTAATTTTCAGCCACAAATGATTCTGTAGGCTACCTAAAGCCTCCTGCTCTTCCTTTCTTTGTTGTGTGGTGCTGGAAGTGGAACCCAGGGCCTCCTGCACAGCAGGCATCCCCAGACCTAAGCTGCTTATTCTGCCAACTTTCATTCCTCTAAACTTTACTGTTAACAGAACACCAGAATAGGACCAAATAGCTTCCTAGACAATTTCTGGATGGTTTTAGAAATAAATAGATAGATAGAAAGAAAGAAAGAGAGAGAGAGAGAAAGAGAAAGAAAGAGAAAGAAAGAGAAAGAAAGAGAAAGAGAGAAAGAGAGAAAGAGAGAAAGAGAGAAAGAAAGAAAGAAAGAAAGAAAGAAAGAAAGAAAGAAAGAAAGAAAGAAAGAAAGAAAGAAAGAAAAGATCGTTGCTGGTAAAATGTTTCAATGGTACGTTTCCCCACTCTACAGTAAACTTACTGAACAGAAAACAAGCATCCATTTTTGTTCTTCCAAAAGGACAATGATCTCATCCCTGTGACTCCCATATGGCTTTTAGCACTTACCAGCCTGAGCCGGTACATACTGGACATGTGCTACAGACCTGACTAGGAGCTGCCAACAGACCAAGTGCAGTCCTTTCTCAGAGTTAAGCCCAAGGTCAGACGAAAAGGGACATGTAACTAGAAACGACCAAAGTACAACAGGGTATCAGGACAAGCAAGAGTCTATTCCAAGGGGACTCAGAGACTTCTTTACCCACATTTTCAACCCTATCAAAGATCCCTAGAAAAAATACAAGGACAAGGATGGCCTTTACTCAAAGGTGAGACAACCAATGACATAGAACCTTGGAAATGACTGCTTGTGTCCAGACATTCAGCTCCAACTATTTTTTCCAATATACATAATAAAATGACACTAACAACAGTCACTGTTCTTGAAGAAAGACAAGTGTGAACTTGGCCCCTAGCTTAAGGATGTCCTATCTATGAATATTGCTGTGACTAAACACTGCACCTGAGGTATGAAGATGAAGGCATGAGACAGATTGCCTTCCTTCCCAAAAGCCCTGCACCGAGGCCCTTCTCTGACTTGCTATATTAACCAGGGGCTTTACCTCTCCCCTCTCATTGGCAGGAGAAGGGGCTTTAGATTGTCTCAGCAGCCCTGCCCTCACTCAGGCAGCCCTCCTGTTCCTACCTAACAATATGTGCTGGGCCTTAGAAGTGACAGACTTCAAGGCACACCAATGACTCCTCTGTCTCCATAATCAACACCAACAGTGTCTCAGTTGATACCCACATCTCTCTCTCCAGATCTAGATTTAATTGGATTTGAAAAAATTCCGCCAATACACACACACATTCTGCCCAGAGATGGGGTACTGCCAGGAAGGGAAAGGAAGAGATGGACGTGGTCTGGGATCTTTGGGTTGGAATGTGACCCATCAGTGCCTACATTTGCCCAATGACAACGATAGCACACCCAGCCTGTATGCTCATTTCCATTCTCTCTATCCTGTTTCTGGTGTGCCATAATATGAGCGTGGCTGGGCTTATACCAACAATATAAAACACACAATATTTGGTACTTCAGCATTTGGCAAAACATCTTAAAACTGTTTGTGGGGGGGGGGGAAAGTAGAGGCAAGGTATTCCCTAAGGTAACCTTTAAATACCTATTCTGTATCAATAAGCACCACAGGGCTGCCAAAAGGGATGCCTTCTACCATACCAGTGAGCCAAAAGGGATTCTCACTGCAGCCAAATGTGGTGATTTACGTCAGAGACACAACGACTGGGGTAAAAACAAGAACCGAGAACAGTTTCACAGCTGTGTCTCAAGCCGACAGACAAAGGCAATCCGAGCACAGGGAAAGACGAACCCTTTCAGGGGAGGTCTAGAGCCTGTCACTGCTGGCTTTGCTAGGTAAGGACCTGGAGAGACGCGAAGACACACAAAAGCTGCAGAGAACTGATGGCGGGCAGCAATGAACAAGACTCCAATAGTCTCATTTATTTCTAATGGAAATTAACGGGGGAAACTTTTTGTGTTAACAACAGGTAACTTTCCAATGTAAGCACGTTCTCTTCCAAATGAAATCTTAGTCGGTTATTAACCACTTACATCATATTGCAGGAAACCGGCCTGCTTACCTAGGTCAATCACTTGTCTTCAATACGAAGCCCTATAGTATACTGCCAGCTTCGAGACTCATACTTCTCGCCCTGGTCTCGTTCCTGTGGCGCTCACTCTTCACCAGTATCCTCACTAAGCCTATGCTCTGCAACTCAGCCGCTAGTGTGCTTTTTCCATAAAAGGAAAGTTGACTTCCACCACAGGGAAAAATGGAAGGGAAAGAAAAAAGGACCAAGGACCGCATGCAACAGCAGTCATGCACACTGTTAACCTACGACGCTAGCTCGGAAACCACTAGGCAAGCCAGAATCAGGGGAAGGCAGACTCTGACTCTTCTGCCTTCCTTCCTCTCCTTTCTCAACTAACCCATTGCAAGCACAAATGTTTTCCTCAAGGAAAAACCAACAGATTACCTGTGGTTTTTCTTTTTAGCAGACACACTGTTGCTTTTTCCTCTTTTATTAATACAGACTATGTTTTATACAGTAGACATATGCTGCCTAAAAGAAACAGCAAATGTTAAAAAGAACAAGAAATAGAAAATCATTTCCAAAGTTCTAAATGATTTAGACAGGCTTTAGGTATATGAGTTGTAATGAATAATTAACTGTGTGATTTTAAAGGACCCAAGTGGGAACTATATTTTTCCTCCAGTGCTGGAGATCAAACCCAAGGCCTTCTGCATGGCAACTAAGCATCTTTATATAGTACATCTTGAGCCCTAAACATGTTCTCTCAATAGTTACCAAGTAAAAAGTCAAACATACACATTAAGGAATATACACCAGCACATTGCCCACATGGTATGTAATACAAAAAGCCTAGTTTAAAGGAGGTCCCATTCATCAGCTGTGGGTTATCAAAAGCACAGTCTTCTTGCTCTCAGTCATGAACACAGTATATTACATGCAACACTTAACTCATCAACTGTTCCTGGAGGATTACTACCAAAACCAAGCTGAACCTAAAAGTCTGCACAGGTCTACAGTCTAAGCAAATCCCAGGCCTCCTCCAGGCTCTCACGGGCTTTTTTTCTTTTTTAAGCCTTACTTATTTGCACTTTTAATGTGTATTTGAGTTTTGCCTGAGTGTGGCTATGCACCACAGGCAAGCAGTGCACCCAGATACCAGAAAAGGGCATCAGATTCTCTGGAATTGGAGTTACAAACAGTTGTGAGCTGCCATGTGGTTTCTAGGAATTGAACAACTGCTCTTAACTGCTAGGCCATCTCTCCAGCCCCTTTCAGGGGCTCATAGCAACCTAAACTACATGGGAATCTCATTTTCTCAGTTAAAAATAAAACTTAAAAATCTTTTATAAATTTATGGATGGGGGGCATGCATGCCACAGCACCTATGTGGGAAAAGTCCTTTTCTAAAAATACCCTGTAGGCTGCTTTTCCCATTTTATTATGGAGATTTAGGAGAAAAAAACTGCTAGACTTCCAGTGAAAATATTGTGTCCTTGGGCTTCCAGGACAAAAGCTAGGAGAAAGCAAAATGTCCCCAGGAATATTCACTGATCAGCCCGATTTCTCCCACAATCCTACAGGATAGAATAAAGATAAGATCGCACAGCGCAAGCTAAAGATCTAGAAACTATGTAGGTCAGATATACCTGCTTTCAAAGAGACTATTATCAATTATAAAATATACTTTATCTCCACTAATAGTTACCTTAGACTAATATAAAGTCAGAAATATTACTTACTCCACTTGGCTGCAATATTTCCACCTTTTGTGATATGCCATTCAAACACAGCATTTACTTTCTTTACCACGTCATGTCCAACGTCCTTAAGGCGGCGACCTATTTCCCCAAACACGAGAGCACTCTGAAGCTCCCCACCCTGACAAAAAGAAGAAAGTTTATTGGAAAACTTCACAAAGAAATTAAACACCAGCAACAGAAGTGATTTTTATCCGGCTCATAAATAACACAGCTAAACTATTTTCTTCACACTAGGCTTATTGCACATTTTCCTTGTATTATACAACCCAGAACTGGTTTACCTTCTCAGAAAATTCTATTTTTAACCATAAGCTGAAAATAATATTAGAAATATGGGGTAAAGTGCCTCCTGTAAAACCATGAGGTCCTGATTTGAATCCCAAGCACCCATGTCAAAAGCTGGTCATGGTAATGCACGTTCTATCCTCAGCACTGGTCAAGGGGCTCAGTGGGAAGCCAGTCTAGCTAAAATGGTATGGTCCAGGTTCAGTGAGGCACCTTGTCTAAAAAATAAGGGGGAGAAGCAATTGAGGAAGACATTTGATGACAACCTCTACATGTGTGCCTGCTCACTCCCCACACAAGTTAATTAATTGAAAAAAGAGTAAACTGTCCCCCTAGGTCTAATTAAGTTCTCAAAAACCCTAAGCAAATAATCAGGAATAAATTCCATGAAGCCTTTAATTTCTTCTGGCTGGAAGATGTCATAGGCTTGGACCTTAGATTATTCTTACAAGGATGTTAATTCTTGTTAGTTATCTAATAACATAGTTTATGAAGGTAAAAGATCATGGATGTGAATGTCTCAACATTATTAATATTTTGGACATAAGATACAAATATTTTTATCAAAAGCCTTAACCTTATAAAATATTAATATTTTAATAAATAAGACATGCTATTGTCTTCATATCTGCATACAAACCTTTAAATCAAGAAAAAAGAATAGGTTACTTAGCTTTTCACCTTTTTTTTTCTCCAAATACTTTTCAAGATTTCTCATTAAAACAGAGAACAATTTCCTCTTAAAATTATCCCAATATTCTGCAAAGGTTTTTAAAATGCTAAGTTGTCAAAATATTTATTTCATCCCAATCATTTTAAATTACGTCATTTCTTCAAGAGGCTTTTCA
>CABHPH010160244.1:13057-34397 GCA_902168325.1 Peromyscus nudipes | reverse complement strand
ACTTGGTTGGGTCTGAGCGGCTGTGGGACTGGCAGGTGAAAGAGATTTATCCTGACTGTGGGTCAGGCAGGAAAACTCTAGCCACACAGGGGTCAGTGAAATGGCTCAGTGGTAAACATACCTTCTGCCAAGCTTGAGGACCTGAGTTCGATTCCCAGAACCTGCACAATGGAAGCAGAGAATACTCTTGCACATTGTTCCCTAACTTCCAAGAGCACTGCTGTTTCCACAAACAGTAAACATAAAAGAGGGTTTAAAAACCACAGAAATAACACTTGAATTGTTTAAAGAAAGGAAAAAAGCAACAAAGGCAAATTGGGAAGTGCATTAACTTTATTTGAAGTATAACATGGACTGTGTTGTCAAACAGATGCATGTAGCGGCAAACTTTCGTAGTGCAGTTAAACAGGTTATTTGCATAGGAACTGCTCATGTTAAGTCTTTGGATGAACAGTGAATTGTTAATGAGACGAATATAAAGTAAGAGTCCTTTACACA
Organism: Peromyscus nudipes; assembly: GCA_902168325.1. NCBI lineage: Eukaryota > Metazoa > Chordata > Mammalia > Rodentia > Cricetidae > Peromyscus > Peromyscus nudipes. Next base: position 33,899 of record CABHPH010160244.1, on the reverse strand, counting down.
CGTGCAAACAGAAGCATGGTTCCTGAAATAACAGACATTTCGTTCAGTCTTTGGTAAGTTCTTGATCAACTTCCCTGCCATGGATAATAACATCATAATTGCATCTAGATCAAATGCTAATCCAGATACCTGTCTCCTATAGTACAAAGGTATTAAGTATTGCTAAAGATACTGAATTAATTCCATGGCCCTAAAATAGTTCATATGAGGGACAGCCCAATGCCAACATGTTTTAGTGAAAACCTGCAGTTCCTGATACTATCTTCTGGCATTTTAATGTTGGTACCTACATTCTCCTTTGTCTTGCTCAGTGATGACAACTAGTTCTGGGCTAAATAAAATGCAAAGAATTTAAGTCCACATTATTTTCTTCTTCAAGTCAAACACAGCATTTCAAAATTCCCAAGGGGGAAATGTATAACTTTGATGAAGAAGTTGGCACTAGCTACCAAAATATTTGTCTGGTGTTCTGGCAACGCACAGCTTTCTTATCGTTTATCTCAAAATTAGCCTGGGGATTTCTGCACAGCCTGTCAGGCTCTCCACTTTTCTGAGAGCTGTGTGCACTATTTGCTACTGGCTTTGTTAGCAATGTTTATCAATATCCCCTCATTCATTATCATAAACAATTTTAAGAGACTGTCTTCTAATTTCAGAAGTTTCCTTCTGGCATTTACTGACTTTCTGATACCACTGCATGTTAGTTAAGCAAAACTAATTTAGGACTACTTTTCCCTCCATCTTAACATGACTCTACAAAGAGACTACTGGTTGGAAACTGGAGCAGAACATTGGATATGTGTTTAAACATGAGAAGTATGAATACTGTTTCATATGGTGCATCATAGAAGACAGCTTGATGTCTGTGTGTGCAGCTAGGCACCAACAGAGGCAGTTAGACACCATTGAAGGGCATTGGACATCAACTTTAGAGCCCCTCCAAGAAACTCTCAGTAAACTTGGGGTTCTTTTTTGGAACCAATTCACCCATGAGTATGCATTATGAGCACTTGGTAAATACTAACAATGCCTTTTACTATGGATACTCCTTCCCAAGTAGTAACAGTAGCAGCAACAGTACTTATGTATATCATGTTTTGTCCAGTGAGCTCAAAGTCAGTGTGTTAGAGACTGCTGCTAGAAACAAGATTCCACAGCATATTATGGACTCACTTGTGGCACGGGAGATGGACTCCAGACAAAACAACCAAAATCCAAGCTCAAGGAGACTTGTGGTTTGCAGCTTTGGGGGTTTTCAGTTTTCCACTGGTTTCCTAATGTCGTCTAAGAGACTGTGACTTCACATGTCACAGATTAGATGAGGCTTTGTCAACAACTATAGCTTATCTTTTCTCTGTGTCAGTGGCTCACCTTTGAGCAGCACATAGTGGGATGTCAGAAGTGGATCATAAATAATGAATGCTTAGGTGTCATCAGGTCACAATCATCATGGCTATGATCTTCAGTTGATAGAAAATATTTTATACTGAAGGGACATACACAACTTTGATGGATGCAATGTATTTTAGCATAGCTACATTTAACCCAAAAGCAGAAATGCATTGATTTATTGATGGTCAATCTTTGACTCTTAAAGAACAAAGCCTTTGTCTCCACTTTTTAGCACTAAAACCATGGCAAACACCAAGTTTAACTGAGAGACTCACACTAGCATATTCATAATAAGTTTCTGTGAAGTCTGTGAATGTCCATGTCCTCGGGGGCCAAGTTACAGGGCAGTGTGAGAAGCCCACTGTAAGTAAGGGGAAGTGGACCCCAAGCCCTTCCTTGATTTAGTGCACAATGCACAAACCCACAGGGTGGACATTCTTTCTTCAAGAATTTCCAACCTTGTTAAGAAACATTTCTTTCCCGACAACGTGGCTTAAATTTCTATCTATCTAAGATGGATCCAAATTCGTTCTTCCCAGGTCCTTCTTTGCTTCTCAGGAGGTGCAGTATGCGCTCATTTTTGGTCAGTTCTGCTGGAAGCTCATTGGCCTGAAAGAAGATGAGATGGCCATGAGTGAATTCACTCACTGGTGTGGTTCTAGGGGCTTAAGGGGGGCAGGTGACCCCACACTTTGCCCTTCAGAAGTGAAAAAGCTCCATTGGGCTTACTGTTTTGTAGTAGGCAACTGGGGCCTCCTCTTAATGTAGAAATGGTACCTGCTATTTCTCACCTCAACATTAACTTTGCACTTAGCAAATCTTTACTATATAGAGGCTCCCGGGGGCAGGGCCTACGTCTTATAAATCATTGCATCTCCACTCTCAGTATAATGCCCAGCACATCTAATACTTGTTGAATGAATCAGGTATTTGATTTTTTTTATACTCAGTTTATTAAATGAGGTGGTTTGTCTGATAGGGAGCACTCAGGACAGGGATTGTTTTCTGGCCACATTCCAATTTATTTATTACTTTTTATAACTTTTTTTCTAATTTTAAAATGACACGGTGTGTGTGTTTGCTTGCTCAAGTGCATGCCACAGTGGGTTGTGGGTGAGTCAGCTCTCCCCTTCCACCACTTGAGTTCCTGGCCTTGAACTCAGGTCATCAGACTTGTTGGCACCTTTACCTGCCTAACCGCCTCTCTGGCCCCTCATTTATTATTTTTGTTTGTACATATTTATACATTTATGGGGTACAGTGTGATAATTGATACATAGATGTGAAACATGCTGATTGAATCAGGGTGGTTGGCATCTCCAATTCCTTAGATATTCATTGTTACTTTGTTAGGGAAGGTTTGAACATCTTTTAGTTCTTTATAAAATACACAATAAATCATTATAAACTACATCACCTGCTGTGTGACTACAATTCATTCCTTCCACTAACTGTATTTTAGTATCTGATATCTGACCTGCCTGGACTCTCACCCTCCTCTTTTCTCTGAGCTCTGTCTAAACCATCTTTATTCTCTGCCTCTATGAAATAAATCAACTTCCTGGTTTTCATATGTAGGAAGAGCATGTTGCAATAAGACAGGCGTCGTCTGAAGAGAAAGCAGTCAGGAAGCACTCTGAGCCTAACACACAGCCAGGAAGGCACAGTGTCTGTGGCTATAACTTCCTACGGGACCCTGCAAGTTATCAGTCTGCTGATCACTGTGTCACCGGCTGAGACACATCATCAAGCATTTAACGAGCCAGTTTCTCCCACAGGCAGCATGTGTCACAAAGAAAATAATTCTTGAACTTCCACGACTTCAGGACCATTTTACACTCTTAAATATTATGAACACTCTAGTATGTTTTTAACCTAGAAATGAAAGCTGAAAAATACATTTCTTAGTTGATAAATCCACTACAGGTTGGTATGTAAAATACATTTCTGAAAAACAACAACGGCATTTTCAAAAACAAAAGCCTTAGGAATGTAGAATTGCTTGTCAGCCTTACACATTTCTTTAGTATGGAGCTCGACAGAGGACAGCTGGACTCTTCTGTATGCCTCTGCATGCAGGCTATGGTGATGTCTTGGATGGAGCATGGGACGGAAATTCAGCTGCACACTGATGGGTGGTTGGGAAGGGAGGAGTGTCCTAACATCCCCACAGACCAGTGCAGACATCTTCGATAGGACGCCAGCGCTGGCCAGGCTCCCTCTGCTCTTCTCTACCCTTCCTCTGCCTCTCCCTCTCTGCCCCACCCTTTCTCCCCTCTCCTCAGGTTCTGTAGCAGTTACCATGCTGGAAGGAAGTTCACTAAGACTCATGAATTTCTAAAAGGAAGCTCCCTAAACCAGGAAGTAAACAAAGTCTCAGTGAGTCCCTGAAACTTACTCCATGACAAGGTCCCTCTCTCCACCAAGACTGTAAACACCAAGGATTCTGAAGGGAAGAGATTCTCCAGCCCCCAGGACGGCTGCCAGTCAAGCGGAGGGCGCCAGGGCTCTGGCCTTCAGAGCCTTCACCCATGCTAGGGTGGGTTTTGGGTAACACAGAGTCTTCCCCACCCCTGTAGACAACCCCTCACCTATAAGTAACCCAGTAGACTATTTGGCTCACGAGGTTGGACTTTTGTGGCATCATTACTTCTGTCCATTATCAGTTTCTTCTCTGGGGTGAGTAGACATTTTTCAGGTCTCTCCAGGATTAGTGTCAAAGGACCCCTCCCCTTCCCTCCCCTCCCCTCCCCCCTCCTCCCTCCTCCCCTCTCTTCTTCTCCCCTTTCAATCCTCTCCTCTCTCTCTTCCTGTGGGTTTTTTTCTTTTTTTGATGAAAAGGTCTTGCTATGTAGCCCAGGATGGCATAGAATCCATAGTCCTTCTGCCTTAGTCTCCTGAGTACCGAGATTTACAGGTGTGTGCCACCATGCCAAATTTCTCATTAACAGTCACGTAGGATCTGGAAATGTATCATGAATGGTTTTGTACTTTGTTACATGGAAATCTACAGGTTCTAGCATTAGTCACAACATTTGGAACACATTAGCTTACTGAGCCACGCACGTTGTGCAAATATTGGCACATTTCTTCATGCCATATCAAAAAGTCGCATTTATTAAAATTGCTCCTAATTCATCAGAAAAAACTTTCTGAACTGGTAAGCTCTCAAGTCCCAAGTTCCATTCTTCCAAATAAAACAACTGGGGCCAGCGAGTGGCTCAGCCAGCAGAAGAACTGCGTGTGGCTTCCCGTTAAGTTCAATCCCTGGACCAATCCCTGGGTTCCACAAAGTAGCAGGAGAGAATGGATCCAGAGGGTTGACCTCTGACCTCCACACACACTGCATGCAGTACATGTGTCTACATTCTCTCATACATATGCACAAAATAAATAATTCAAATAAAAATGATGATTGATTAGAAAAGTGACCGTTCAGGGATTCAAGGAAATCCCTGGATGCAGGAGACAGACAACAGCAAAAATCTCTTTGAAGACTTCCGGGTTGCTGCTAGACTCCTACTGCCTTGCTTCTGGGGCTGTGATTAAAAAGGCTGGCTTCTTGTGGTGTTTGGTGGACAGGGACGGTTTCCCTGGCAGCGATTCCCAGGACCGTGAGGCTTTCTGCAGTATGAGCCTCCACACATAAGTTCAAGTCCTTCAGGGAGGGTGAAAGCTCAGCATTTTGTCCTCTGGAAATTACTCATGACCATTATGCCTCGGTTAGCCCATTAAGGGGACACAGTGGCACAGTGGGAAATGGTTTTTGTTTTGTTTTTGTTTTTGTTTTTGTTTTTTTGTTTTGTTTTGTTTTGTTTTGTTTTTGCAGTTTCTGTATCAGGGTATTAGCAGTGTTCCTAGTCTTAACTCAGTCCTGGAGAGCTCACCACCAAAGTTTGATTTCTTTAAGAGTTCCATGTACAAAGTCTAGAGATAAGATTCAAAAGAGAGGCAGTTGTGACTTGAGCTGGCTTATCAACCAGTCAGGCCAGCTAATGGAAAACAGATCTAGGTATCTGGGAAAGACAGGCAGAAATGATAACAGAAAAGCTTTCTGCAAGCAGCTCGATTCTCCAGGAACGAGGAAACAGTACTTCTGTGTGCTAGGTAAAATGAGTGGGAGCCTTGACCTGGCACATTGTTTCTTTGGCCCTTCTTAATGGTGTGTGTGTGTGTGTGTGTGTGTGTGTGTGTGTGTGTTCTTGACATGGGTATGATGTCACTGGACCTTTTGTCCTGCTGCCCTAACTTCTCGGCTGTGAGGGGATCCAGGGCTAAAATGAACCTTTCTTCCCTAGATTGCCTTTTGTTGGGTTAATTTTTTATCACAACAACAGCAATCAAAATACAACACCAATCCTAATGGGTTTCTTTTTAACTTCCAATTAACACAAAGATGACTCCAGCAGACATCAAGTAGGAGGAAATACAACGACAAACCTTTCTGCTGTGGTTGTAGACGCTGACTTCCAAATTTGGCCTAATCCAAGGATTTAGGATAATAAAAATATGGATTGGTGTTGGAACAGTGACATGCAATCCTGCTAATAAAATAAATCACATTTTCCTGACCAAGCCACGAGGCATACATTACTAATTCTCAAGATATAAACATCTGACTTACAGGGAAGGTCATAGACTTCCAACAATGACATTTTTAGAGTACATACTCCCCATAATGACTACCTCCTTCCTCCTACCAGGAAGCCACACCATCACAAGCTTCTGATCCCCTGCCTCAGCTCCTGAATGCTGGTATTAGAGCCATGCACTGCCATTACCGGTTTATGTGACTGGGGGATCCTGCATGCTAGGCATGCACTCTGCTAACTAATATGCATCGCCGCCCCTAATGTTTACACATTTTATATGAATAAATGGTTAGAGAAAGCCATGGATGATATAGGATTTTTAGCAAAATTCCCTGGGTCTAAATGCATTGACTAGGAATAATTTGTAATTGTAGTCCTGTCCTTACTGTGTATAACTATAAAAATAGAGACAGGAGCCTGAGAGATGCTTGTCTTGCCTTACAAAGAGATAGTCTCTTTGCACAGGGCCCAGTGTAGTTAAAGGATGGGCTGAGTGGGTACCTTGTTTCTCAAGGCCGGATCTGCCCCAGCTTCCAGGAGCAGCGCAACTGTTTTAATGTTTCCGCTGAGCACTGCTGCATGCAGAGCCGACGTCCCATTCTACGAGAAAATGAGAGCATGTGTCAAGAGTTGAGCTCACAGCCCTCAGTGCTCTGCCTGGCTTTCATCACAAACCATCTGAGAGATGTGATGGGAATAACACAGTCTTACAACTCTGTATCTTTCCTCATACTTTCCAAAGTCACACCCGTACCTACCACAGTGTCCTCAGATACACAGCTGTGTGGTATATGGCTAGATGTATAGCCATATACTACACAGGGAGGGGAAGGGAAGAGATTATAACCAAATTTACGGAAGAATGGGGTGCAGACATTGGCTCCAGAGGGCACAGATATCTATAAACAGCACAACAATGCAAGCTAAGCTTCCTACTTGATGACTCATAATCACCATGATTTAGTAAAAGTAAAAAAAAAAAAAATCATACCTGGAAAAAACTGTAGCAAAGCAGCCTTTCTCTGGTCGCTTCCACACTTCAAATGCTAATTCACTAAGCCGGCACTAGCTCAAATGTCTAAGTCTTAGGCAACATGCATGGAATAGCTAACAAAGAGGCGGAAAGAAGTGTGTGAAGCACGAGTAGATACTGCCAAGCTCACTTGAAAGTTGTTTCACTTTCATAGATAAATCCTTGTTTCCAAATGATTATAAGAAGTTACTTCCCGATTCCCAAGTTCGTGGAAGATTGGAGGTAGCTCAGTAGGAGGAGACGCGGACTGACGTACTGAGCATGGCCATTCTTTATTAGGCATCAGCAAGAATGGGGTCTAAAGTGTGAAGGGCAGACAGAATGTTTCCAGTGTGGACATGGTAGTTATGGGGTCATTTCAGGGCAAAGAGTTTGCATGTCTTGATGGGTCCTGAGGACACAGCCTCCGAACTGCTAAGCCACAGTGTCAACTTAGAAAAGACTTGGTGTCCTTTATTTAACAAAACAGGAGAGTAAACGCTTCCTCCAGTCAGCAAACTGCCCCCTATGGGTTGAGTCTTGTCCACTGCCTCTTTTCTCATATGTCCTGAAAGCTAAGGACATTTTGAAACATGCCCAAATGTGAAATTTCATCACTGTATACCGTAAATTAAAACTCTGGATGGCAGCCACATTCATTTGCTGCTGTCACTTTCTTGGCTCCTTGGAGATGGCAGAATTGAGAACCTGCACAGGAACTGCAGGTCCCCACGGCCCGGGTGCTTTGCTGACTGTGCTACATCCACCGCAGCACAGACACACTTCCATCCCAAATGAGTCCCTTAACAAAGCGTCTCTAGTCTCCAGGAAGACCCATTTTCTGAGGCTCCCAGATGTTTGAATTTTACACTGAAGCTAACCACACAGAGCGGGTCTTCCCTTGGGGATGAAAAGAAAGACATGTCCTCCTTTGATCATACAAATCTTCCAAATGATATCAATAGTTCACTTGCCTGTTTTTAGTGTCAATTATACTGTTTTTTTTTTTTCCTGAAAAACTAGTTATTAGGAGAGTGTTCTCTTCACCACCTTCCCATTTCCACTGGACCCAGGGATCCTGAGCTAATGGCAATCCAGGTCTACCTCAGTCACCAATATGTCTTGGCTAACATGTCTCTCTTTTTGACAGAATGGCATAACTTCTTTTTAGGTCTTACCTTCAAAATGCCAAGAGTAGGTGAGAATTTGAGCAGCTCCTCTATGACATCATTGTACCCTTTGTTGGCCGCCTTCAGCAAGGCTGTCGTGCCGTCCTGAGGGAGGGGCATGGGAGTTAATTATTAACATACATTGTGCTGGCTAATCAGCCATGTCTCCATCGAGGGCAGGTTAGGGCACATTAGACGGTAACTCTGCATGTGAGGATATCATCCACGGTGGGTGACTGTCTGTGCTGCCTTAGGAGCCTGTGTTTGGTGAGTCAGATGCTTCTCCAGTCCCTGAGAACACTGCATCAGGGACAAGGGGGTTTTCAAGACCATATTTTAAGGTTATCATGGACCCAGGAGCCCTTCTCTGCTGTTCATGACAGTGGAAATTGCTTAACTGCCTTTAATGATTCATGTTATTGAACCACATTTACTGCCTTAAAAATACACGCAGTCTTGACTTCACCTACCCTGTGCATTATTGCCTGTGTATGCTGGTGGTGTTGTAGGAGGAATGGGTCATATCTGATTAATCTTTTAAAAGATTTATAGACAAACTTAAAAATCCATCTCTAGCGATCATTTTTGGCACAAAGAGAGATGTTTCCAAATCATTAGCGTTTCCTGCGTGTATCAATGCCTGTATCTGGAGGACCACTTCTGAGCTGTCTTCTGTCTGCCTGTAGAGCTCATCTGGAATGGGAAGGAGGAGGAGGTGCGATGGGGGATTTCTCTCTTCTAATTTCCGAGATGACAGGAAGAGGATGATGGGGGGAGGCCAGGAACACGGCCTCCAGATTTCCCTTTTCTGAGACTTGATAGGCAACCAGGAGCCGCCACAAGAGAAGGCACAAGGTACATCAGACACGTGACACACGGCTCGCAACCTAATGCCGGGAGAATCTCTCCCAGTCGCTCTCCTTCCTATGGGCCTGCAGCCGGCGCAGGCAGGCAGGATTCAGGCAACCCTCAGAAGCCGAGTGTGTGGAGCAGGTGCTTGAGGGGTGTAGCACAGGGGTTTGCAGCAGCGGTGAGGGGCAGCAGCCTACAGTGGGCTCTACCTGGACTCACTCCATAGATCCTGTGTGTCCCCTGCATGCACGAGGTCAAGTAAACCGCACCCCTCCCCAGAAGTCGTCTCAGATGGAGGAGGGGGAAGGCACAACACTTGTGAAGTTTCCACTTAATTGGATTTCGACTGTTTTCCTGCTAAAGAGCAGGTAGAGGTTGGAAGCCCAGTTGAGTGGTAAATAACACACTCGGGGGTCACATTTGAGCCCAGTCGGGGCTGGAGGCAGGGGCTGTCTACTCACATTGCGTGCAGCGTCACGGTCAGCTCCCCTCAGCAGCATCACGCGCACCACCTCGCTGTGGCCCATCTGGGATGCGATCCACAGCGGTGCAGTTCCATCCTGTGGGGAAAAAGAGGAACCTAGTGTGACAGGGGTTCCACTCACTCATCCCAGAACCTCAGGAACACCAGATCTCTCTGAGTCCAAAAAACCCTGGAGAAGATCCCCTCTCCAGCTGTTCTGCACACCTTAGACGAATGCAGAGAGAAGGAGGTCCAGTAAACACAGGCCACAGAATGGCGTTGGGCACGCAGGACCCAGCAACTGTTCATGACAAACTTTTGTCTTATACAGTCTTTCCTTTTCTCTTTAGCGACAGGGTGTTGTGCATTTTAGGTTGGACGAAAACTCACCGTATAGCTGAGGATGACCAGGGTCCTCTGAGCCCCTGCCTCTACCTACTGAATGCTGGGATTATACATGTGCCACCATACCATTTTATGTAGTACTCTATTGAACCCAAGGCTTCCTGCACGCTAGATAAGAACTTTACCAACCAAGACACATCCCCATAGGTCTGGCCTTTGATGCCAGGGTGTAAAGCAGGCTGGGGAGGTTCTGTGGGACCCTTATTCAAGGACAGCCGAGATGCACCACATTCTGAACTCCCCTAGCAATGAGGCAGCTGTCTCTTTCCCCTCAGATGATCTACTTCTCTGCTTTCTGTGTTAGGACGAGGCAGGGCTTCCTGCCAGCACATGTCCAGCATGGAAGAGTGGGCAGCTTCTTTTGAGGTGGGTCATTTCACTTACTTTCGTATTTGGTACCCCAAATCTCCCATGCTTTAAGGAAGCATAGACTTATGTAGAAGGCGATGCTTTTCCTAGGAATGGACGCCCAAACTAGTGTAACAGGACATTAGGGTAACATTTCCTGTACAGTATTTGCTGGGTGACACCTTTTTTCCTGCTGCGGGCCACAGGAATATATCATAAGAACTCAGCTGGTTATGGCAAAGTCACTACCTGGAGGGATCAAGGATTTCCTCCAGAGGAAGACAAATTCCAAGGAGTTTTTGGTGTTACTTGGCTTGTTATATATCAGCTGTATTCTGTTATGAAAATCATGTGTGCCTTCATAGTTTTCCCAATTGACTTTTCCCTAAGAAGGGCTAACAGTGTGGACTGATTACTCTCTGGACATACACATTCCAGGTATCTGGAGAACAGCCTCAGGAAAGGCTTTCTCTGGAATCAGATATCTCCCTTGGCCACTTTCAAGGACTAGCAGTAATAACAGTTCACACGCTAGTCTCCTGATTTAAGGTAAATTCCACAAGGAGACACCGCCTACGTCAGGTGGATGTTAAGTAATAGCTTTACACAATTTAGCTCAGACCCTCCTTTCTTACAGCCTTACTAACTTTATAGACCTCTAACTCCTTACCTAACCACTTCTAGGAATATTTACATAACTTTCTGTGCTGACAGTTATGCTCAGCCAGAACCCCAGTTCAAGCCTCCCTGTAATTATCATCATTGGCAGCATCCGGCCAGGTCCATCCCCAGATGAAGAAAAGTACCTTATCAGAGATACCTCTGTACTCTCTAAGAACAGACTTAAGCATCCAGGCTACCCGTATGAGAAGGCCTGGCGGATGTGCCAATTAAGCTTTACTTCCTCCTTTCCCAAACCTTACCTCTAGTTCCAGATCTCCCTTTTACTATCACCAGAGGCATCTAGCTGTACACAGGTTGCCTAGCGACCGAGCATACTCTCCCCCATCCTGCAGAAAAAACGGCAGATAGCTTGGACAGATAGGAGCCACAGGAATAAAGAAGAGAGTTTTATTTTCTCCCATTGACCTAGCAACTTATAGATTCTTAATATTTTCTACTAATCACATTTAAGACTATAGTTGAGCACATATGATTCCCTCTTCTTAGATATTACCCGAATTTAGCCTTTAGTTAATTCATTTCCCCATTGGTCACTTCCCTTGGGGATTGCAAATGATAATTAATGGTTATTGCCTCTCAATGTGATTCTTATCACCCCTCCGGTTGACCCTGGAAGCCTGACTATATATATCAGGACTTCCAGGGCACGAAGGACGGAGAAGAGAAAAGAGTATGGAAGAACTAGATGGGTAAGAACTTGTGAGGAACAAACTGAGATGGGGAAGAACTAGATTGAATGGCTAGAAGAGAGTACTAGAGGAATGAGATGGAAGATGAGGAAGAGCCAGATGGGGAAGTACTAGCTGGGTAAGAACAAGCTGAAAAGGACCTAGATGAGGCAGAATTAAGATGAGAGAATTAAGATAGAACTTGAGAGGGAACAGTAGATGAACAGAGAGAAATCAGGCAAGAAAGGAGCTAGGCACGAGAACAGAACTGAAGCTGTGTATAAAGGATGTTATGCCAGAGGAATTAAAGCAAGTAGACTATAGAACTCGGTGTGCTGAGATTCTATTTCCTGAAAATAGTCCTCGCCGTTAGTAGTTCTCTCTCCTGAGCCCCTGGGATGTGTAATATTAAGGCTGGTCCCTCTAATATTATACAAGATTTTCCTAAGGCTGAGAAGGAGGTGAGATAATAGAAAGGGAGGAAGGGGAAGAATTTGACCCCAAGGCTGTCAACTGGAGAGCAGGAAGTCTTTGCAGTTCAGGAAGAAGCAGGAGAGGGAAGGGACTCATGTTTCCTCCCTGCCTGGCTTGACTCTGGCGTGTGGAGGGCACAGGGGTAGCTAGCTAGGTGGTACAAACACCTAGACAGAACACTGGGGGCTTCAGGTGGAAAGGGAACTTTCTCGTTTTCATAGAGCAGAACTCAAGAAAATGGAAAATGCCTTAAGGGAGTTCTGTTCTAGGCTAGTGCCTGAAAGTGAGGAGAGGTTTGCCGATGGGAGCTGTCTGGGCCACAGGGGTACCCGAGAGATTCCCCCAACAACTACGATCCATAGCCACCCAGCATCTGGTTAGTCAAGAACATACCGTGCTCGTGGGAAACTGGAAGGGCTGAGGGAAGAGAGGCTTGAAGTAAGTTTGAGGTTGAGAAGACAAGGACACAGAAATAACTTCACTCAGTAGCATCAATGCGGAGCCAGCATCTAGGATGGGACCATAGGGATCTCTAGGAACCAGTGCAGACACCTGAGGACCAGAGAGGCCAGCACAGAGTCAGGAAGGAGTCTCCCCAACCCCTCCTCTGATACCTGAGTGGCAGCCTGATCTCTGAGAACCAGTTCACTTCAGAAAGAAGAGCAGGAGGTGGGCGCAGGATCCAGAATTGGAGTAATGTAACTGCTGATGTCATCATGGTAATCTATTCCAAGATCTGGATTACCTACCTATCCACAGCAATGGGGGCTACAGAGCAAGATGATACACTGATAGATCATGAAGTTACAGCTTCTGCTGTAGTGTGCAATTTCAATCCAATGCTGGCACACAATCACTGGAGATTGCCATCCTGACAAAGGGTTAGAGGATGGACTTTTGAGTCGGGTGGTTAAAGATGACAGATTGAAAGGTGGGGGGGGGGGGGGGGGGGGAGTGGAATCTGCAGGTGCTGAGAGAGCATTGGTGCCCGAGTCTTGGGAGAGAGGAGGAAGGATGAGCTGAAGGATAGAGGAGAACTGAAAGAGCCTGCTTCACACCTCCTTCACACTTTTCTGTCTCCTGAAACTATTCTTGGATGTGAATATTATCACTAACAAATTATAATTTGTACTAAAAGCACAAACTAAAAGTACAAACTAAAGAATAGCTTATTGTTTATAATAAAAGAACTTCCACAATTTTCATTTGATTCTCCCAATCGAGGATTTAATTTAGTATTCACCCAATCAACAATTAACTATGAAACCCCTTCTATGTCTCAGGTAGAATACTGAAATACATCTCTCTTTTCAAAGGAAAGTCTAGAGAAGGAGATAATATTAAAATTTCTGTGCAATTGCAAATGATAGTATGTAGGGAGCTGCGTGCAGCCGCGCCTTAAAGATGGCGCTGGTTACCGCCTTCCGCCATCCCGACGGCGAGCGGCGAGCGCTCCCCGTGGTAAACAACTCCATATAAGGCTATAGCAGAGTTTGTGGCTTGCTTATGCATGCTTGAGCCTATTGGGCAATGCCCACGTGGCGACCTGGGGTTGGCTACTCAGAGCCTATTTAAGGCCGGGAGAGGCTTTGCCCGGGGGATTTTTTAGAAGTCAGAAGATTGTTCAAAGGCCTGAATAAACTGCAGGAAGAAGAGCTCGGTGTTGTGTCTTCCTTGCTGGTCGAGGTGGGCGCGACAATAGTGAGAAAAATGTGCCCAATGAGCTAGGAGAGGGTCCCTCTTACTGCTGTGGGGGTTGGGGTCAATCTCCATAGACAGGGTCATAGTTGAGTTGGGTCTTGAAGGAAGGCCAGGGTTTTGTCAGGTAACAGGGCAAGCATGCATTTACAGTGACTTGGACAGGCATGGCGTGGCAGGCGGAGTGAATAATCCCATTGCTTTGGCACATGGGTGCAGGTGGGACCCTGAGAGACAACAAGAGTTCTGGGCTCCACGAGTCTGTCATGTTTAAGGTGAGCTGGCAAGTGTGCTTGTTCCTTGCCTGCTCTGAGTCTATTTTGTTCTTTGTGGATATCTCCACCAGAGGGCAGCCAGGGAAGGGAGATGAATGGGCCTGTCAAAGGTTTGGCTGTTTTAGCAAAATTGCCTGTGGAAAGTGCTGAGACATCCACACTGAAAACAATTATCACTACTGTCTGCTTGTAACAGTCATAGCAATGCTCAGATCTATCACATTAACTGGAAAAAAAAAAAAACCAGCCAGCACTTCCTGCTGTATCTTCTGCAAACGGTCAACCTTGTAGAGACCGAACAGGACATGTAAAGGCGGAGAGCATGAAGATGGACGGGTGCTTAGAAAGCGCTTACTGGATCCGAGTGCTGTTTCCCATGAACGGCATAAAGCCTTGACTTGTACTTCTGGTTCCTTAAGCTCTTCCACTTGATTTCTTTTACCAAGTCTCCAGGTGACCCTGTACAACAACTGGAGAGGGAGCAGCGAGGTCCTACTGACGGTGCAGGACACGTGGGGTCGCCAGCGTCTCTGCTGATGATCACTTCTCCAGATTTGATGTTGGAACCCAGGGCTTGTGAGCCAGAGCACAACTGTCAAGTCCAACTGTTCATTATCTAGTTGAGTAGTAGATTACTCTTCACACCATCATTTCTGCAAAATAGTCTGTGCTTTCCTCTTTTTTATTTTTACTTTTTTTTAAAAAGACAAGGTCTCTAATTATGTAGTCCTGGCTGTCCTGGAACTCCAAACCAGGCTGCTCTTGAACTCAGAGAGATTCACTTGCTTCTGCCTCTTGAGTGCTGGGATTAAAGGCATGCACCACCACACCACGCCTTCTTTTTCATCATAAAAATGATGGAACACCAATCAATTCATTTCTCTTTTCTGAGGTTTTGGAGTGAATTGGAATGGGCAAAAAAGATTTAAAAACTTTTAAATACTTTTAGATACTTCTGAACAAAAAATAGTTAAAAAATATATTAAGCAGAACAAATTACTATGACATAAAAGTTATACACTCCACAGCTCTCTCTCTCTCTCTCTCTCTCTCTCTCTCTCTCTCTTCCTCCTCCTCTTTTTCCGTGTGTTTGTGTGTGTGTGTGTGTGTGTGTGTGTGTGTGTGTGTATGCTCATAGCATGAGGGTACACATGCATGTGTGTGTATGTGCACATGGAGGCCAGGGGTTGGCGTCAGGTGTCTTTCTTGATCACTCTCCACCTTAGCTTTTGAGACAGCACCTCTCACTGAACTCATTGGTTTGCACAGGCTGGCTGGTCAGTGGGTCCCAGGAATCTGCCTCCCTGCCCTCTCGGCATGGAGTCATAGAAGAGCACAGCTCCGCCTTGGTTTGTGTATGTGTTTGGGGGTTCTACTCTCAGGACTTCATGCTCACGTGGCTGCACTTTACTGACTGAACCATTTCTCCAGCACCCAAACCGCTTTAAAAAGAAAAAGAAAGATTCACAGGTAGTAGCTGGCATTTAGTATTGGGTTCACACCAAGTGAAAGGAGATTTAGATTTACTTTGTAGGTCAGTGAAAGAGGATTAATAGATGACAGGCACATGGGGACTGGAGGCCAAGGAAAGAACAGGAAACATGAAGGCTGAATAAGACTAACAACCCAATAAATAGCAACATGTGAAGGTGTTCAACACTGGCTGACAATTCCAGAAAGAACTCAAGTACCAAATGGATGGTTACTAGGGTGACTTTGGCATTTCCTATCACATCTGTTGCTATTTCCAGGCTATATCTATTTTACAGATAGAGGATCTATAATACCACTCACGTTAGAAACTTATCTTCTATAATCTTATCTAGGTTTCTAAAATCTACTTGGAAAAAGAAACCAACCCATTCAATTCCACAGGAACACATATATGAAATGCTATATGCTCTCTGCTTCTATGGCCTTCTAGTCCCCAGGCATGGACTGCTTTCATCTGTAGGTTTCAGGCCTGATAGTCTCTGGGATCAATTCTATTGATAGTTGGGGTTTCTCAAGACACAAGGAACTTTACCAGTAGTGATGAGGGCCAAAAACAAGACAACTTTGCTACCAGAGTTAGTCCAACCCAGAGCCACTGCAATAAGAATTTTACTGGGAATATTGTATATCATTTTCATAGCAATTCTAGAGCAAAATTACCATTACTGTCTTGGGTTTATAGATGAAACGATCAAGGTCCAGGGAAAGGAAACCACTTGCTCAAGGTCATGGAAAACTGGACTGTGTTTTATTTCCTACACATGCATATCCTTACGACTGTCGGCTTCTCCCCACCTGGAGACCCGTGCTGGCTCCACAGCTGTTTACCAGCTTTCTAGAGTGTCTGTGTTGCCCACAAGCATGGGCTCTACATCCAGATTCCTCTAGTTTCCAATCATGGATCATTCTGTGCCATCATGCCTCCCTGGTGTTTGCCCAAGTCACAGTATCTTTTGGTGGCCAATAGACCTTTTCCAAATGCCTATACCATGTGCAGAGGGCTGAAGACAGCCAGTGCCCCCCACAAGCATTCCTGTGGTAGTCTGCTTCAGTATCCACATGCTTGGAATCCGATAGCAATCTGGAAGCTCTTGTTTCTCCCATTTCCCATGTGCCTTCAAACTTGTAACCCAAGAGAATAGTCACCTTCTGGGTCCCTGAAATTCTCTGTCCAGCCAGAGGTTTTGTTAGAACAGTGGTTCTCAACCTTCCTAATGCTGTGACCCTTCAATACTGTCCTCATGTTGTGGTGACCCCCAACCACTGAATTATTTTCATTTCTGCTTCATAACTGTAATTTTGCTACTGTTATGAATCATAATGGAAATATCTGTGTTTTCCAATGGTCTTAGGTGACCCCTGTGAAAGGGTCATTGGACCCCAAAGGGATCACAACCCACAGGTTGAGAACCGCTGTGTTAGGGAATGCACTCATTAGATGGTCTTTCCATCAGACCCCACAGAACATTGACAAGCTGAGAAGGAGGACTAGTTATGAGGAGTGATGACGGGCCAGCCTGGTGCTGGGCAAACAAGACCAGGCCTGGCCGCTCTAGGAAGTGTTGCTCTAGTAATGTGGGTGGGTTGAGCTGGGGAAGTGTGTGTCAGGGCATGTGGTTGAGAGGACAGTGGGTTAAGTAGACATCTTCACTGTGATTAAAAAGCTTTGCCCCTGGCTGGTTCTCTTTTCAAAGGACACATGGAAGAAACCGAAGTGAGTTTCCCGAGTGACAATGGGATTCAGTGATCCCCGGGACTCCCGACCTATGAAGCAGGACAATGTGGAAGGATCTCCAGCTGTGCACCACCCAGCATCATGCTCTGTGATCATGCTTCCTCAACACAAACCACCAAAGAGGTCTCTGCTTAGTTCTCAGGGATCTCCCGAAGCTCATGTCAAATGTCAGCTGGGTGACTTTAGAGTGACTTCACTATCTGAGTTTGACCTTCAGCACCACACAAGCTGGGTGTGGTGGCGTGTGCTTCTGAGCCTAGGGCTGGGGAGAGAAAGGAAGGGAATCCCTGGGACTCGCTGAACAGATAATCTAATTCAAAGTGCCAGGTCCAGGGAGAGACTGTCTCAAAACAGAAGATGACGCCTAAGGAGGGACACCTGAGACTGACCTTTGGCTTCTACACAGATGTGCTGCACCTCCACACATGCACACGTGTGTGCACACATACACATGCACATCAAGTTTTTCTAAGAAATATTAAGAATTGGGAAATCAGGCACACATCCTTGTCCTTACTTTATACATTCAAGAATTTTCTGATGAAGATTTAATGAGCCAGGGGGGATTTTAGAAGAAAACACCAGCTCCAGACACCCTGCCTGGAATGTTCTATCCTGTGCGAGCCATTTTAGTGAGAACGCTAAACCACACTTTTCTTAAATACCTCGTACCCAAGCAGCCACACTTGTGCGACGTGTGTCATACTTATGATGTTGTTTTCTTGGACAGAATGGAGTCAGCAGAGGTTCTCCTGTCAGAGAAGGCAGGACACGGAATCAGTGACCTAGATAGCTAAGTCTCTAACTGGAGGACTGCAGGCGCCTGGCAGGCGATGGACCCGGTTCCTGTGAGAGCTATGGAGTGAGTGCGTGCTGCAGAGGGAAACATCCCACCGCTCCCCACCCCAAGCAATTCTTATTTTTTCAACACACTTTTCCTGAATAACAATCTTTTCAGACCTGGACTCCTACAGTCACAAAGCACTTTGTTAGAAACAGTCTTTGGAAGGGTGTGTCCCTTGCTCTGTGACCGCAGGGCAGGCCCTTGCCCTCATGGGCTAGGGTATCCGCTGACCAGGTGAACCTCACGCCTGAGGAATGCAAACAGCCGTGATGTGTTGTGGTTACTGCTGCCATGCAGGGTTACTTTGTAACCTCCTGGCTTCAGTGATAACAAGTGACTCAGCTCAGGTTCAAGTGCACACGCACCCATGCAGTCTTTGAAATATCAACTCATACCAACTTGGGTATCATTTTTTAAGCAAACATGGCTGTAGGAATAAGAATAATGAAATACATTTTACACACAGGCTTGCTGAAGTGACAAATTACTTTGCAAAGATATAATGAAAGAAACTTGGCACTCTCAATAATCTCTGGCATCCAAGTCCACAGGGTACCTGTGGTGACAATGACCTCCAAATCAAATCCATGCCACCTAGGGCCCACCACCTCCTCCCATCAGTTATGACAGAATGAAGCTTTTGAGTCAAAATAAGACTGGTTAACAAAATATTAAACTCCAAATTCCAAATGAGAGCTTTAGCAGGCCTGATGTGCAATTTTTTTCTTTTTCTTTGTGTGTGTATGTGTTCATGTATGTGTAGCGGTGTGTGTGTGTGTGTGTGTGTGTGTGTGTTACATGCACATATGTGTCTGTTTATGTGGAGGCCAGAAGTCGCCCACGGGTATAGCTCTTTAGGAGTGGTTGACCTTGTTTTTTGAGCCAGGGTCTCTCACTGGCCTGTGGCTCACCTGTTAGGGACTGCCTGTCTGTTTCAGCTTTTCCAGTGCTAGGATACATGCCATCATGTCTGGCATTTTTACAGGGTTCTAGAACTCAGATATAGGTTGTCATGCTTGTCTTACTGACAGCCATCTCTTCATCACTGATGTGCAACTTTTTCTAAACTGCGTTCTTCCCAAGAGCACTTCTAAGGCCATCAAAAGCTAAGAAAATCTTTAAAAGCTTAAAA
Source organism: Peromyscus nudipes (assembly GCA_902168325.1). NCBI lineage: Eukaryota > Metazoa > Chordata > Mammalia > Rodentia > Cricetidae > Peromyscus > Peromyscus nudipes. The sequence continues at coordinate 14,662 of CABHPH010160244.1, read as the reverse complement.
CATGTAATTTCACATTTCTAGATTTACCTGGTCTATGGTAACTGCTCTGGGGATACTGACTGAACGTTGATAAAACCATTATCAAAGCTCTGGGAGCTTGAAGGGCTTGTCAGGCACATCCTTCCAAGCCTCCTGGTCCAGGTGAAGGCCCAGAGGCCTTGATTTGCTTGTCAGAATCACACAGCTGGGCCCACAAAGATGGCTTGGTGGGTAAAAGCGCTTGTGGCAGAAGCCTGGTGGTCTGAATTCAACCCCTACAATCCAAGGTGGAAGGAGATAGCAGACTTCCAAAAGCTGTGCTTTGATTTCCACATGTATTCTGTAACACACACACACACACACACACACACACACTACATTTAATTTAATTTAAAATCTCCATCGAGCTAAGCAGGCATAGTGGTGCATGCCTGTAATCCCAGCACTAAAGAGGCTGAATCATGAGTGTTGGGGAGGGGAGCCTAGCAACATAGTGAGACCCTATCTCAAAAACAAAACCCACCCCCAGGAACCAAACCACAGATATTGGCAGAGCTGGTCTAGAAGTCTAGATTGTTGACAGCAAACCTACTATACCCAGACTCTTCTCATTCATTATGCACTCAGGCTAATGAAGCCCCAAGAAGTCTACGTCCAGGAACACAGACAGTCTAGAGGGTCCCCAGAGCTATATGTTATGTAGAGACCCAGGCATTCCCATGCCACATCAGTTCTAGTAGAAACCTGCCTTGGGGGTATTACTGCTTAAGAAATCAGTTTGACTTTTCTAAACAAACGAAACCTTCCCAGCAATGTTTCCTTAACCTCAGACGCAATGAATTAAACAGCACAGCTGGTTCCTGCAAAATGGAGAGCTGTACCACCTTACATTTATCGTATATAAAATGGCTCCAGTGTTATCTTGCATTCCAGAGCTTTAAGTATCAGCTAATTGATTTGCCAGATGTCAGCAGAGGACAGATGTCAGGTGCTGGTAAATGAAGTCCTAATGGCAGTATGCTTGTGAGCAATGAAGGCACAGGACCTACCCATGATTTCAATGTCACGGGCTTCTCTTGGTTTGTTGGAAAGTGTTGGGCAGGAGATACTGCAGCGTATCAGGAGAGGCCAGGCAAGGACTTGCCCCTGTTTACCTATGGCTCAGGTCAGCTAACACACTTTACTTCAGCACAGTCATAATTTATTTGAACAGGAGGTGGCAGAGTGTGTACTTGACCTTAGACATTAAACACTCAAGTTTTCAAAGTACTGAATCGTGATGTCAGCTTCAGTTCAGAGGCATCCGGCTGAGCTCAAAGCACAGAACAGGAGCCAACTTAATCAAAGATTAACTTCTCCTCACAGAGGCAGGGGCCGAGGGATGTCTACGGTGCCTGTGCATGCCAGGCTTACGCTGCTTCAGACCCCTGGCACTCCCTGCTGCATGCTCCATGGACTTTGGCAATAACATTACCTGCCTTGGCTGGTTGACTTTTGCTCCTGAAGACAGCAGTAGTCGAATAACATCCAAGTAACCACCTTGGGCAGCGAGGAAGAGGGCAGTGGCTCCATCCTGAGAGAGAGCAAGTGTTCAGATTCAGGCTTATTTATTTTCAAAGAAAATTA
>CABHPH010160244.1:0-12957 GCA_902168325.1 Peromyscus nudipes | reverse complement strand
GTTCAGATTCAGGCTTATTTATTTTCAAAGAAAATTAAAGGTACATATACTTAATTAAAGCTCATTCTCTTTTCTGTTTCTATTCTTTTTGTCAATCAACAGCTATGAGCTATTAGTTAAGTAAATGGTGTAGATATGTATGTGTGTGTGTGTGTGTGTGTGTGTGTGTGTGTGTGCGTGCGTGCGTGCGCGCGCACCCATGGAAGCCAGAGGACAACCTCCAGCATCATTCCTCAGGAAGGCATTGTCCACTTTGTTGAGATCCCTCACTGACCTGGGGCTCACACCAGGTTGCCTGGTCAGTGGCTCTCCCTGTCTCTGCCTGCCAGGTGCTGGGATTGCGTGCATAAGCCACCACACCCAGCTTTTTAAGACATATTTTTGTTTTATTCATGTGTATTAATGTTTTGTCTGCTCATATATATGTGTGCATGCGTGCCGGATGTGGGCTTTGAAAAGATCCCCTGGAACTGGAGTTCCAGACAGCTGTGAGCCACTATGTGGAACAAAACTTGGGTCCTTTGCAAGAGCAACACACGCTTTTAACTGCTAAGCAATCTCTCCAGCAGACCCAGCTTTTTATTTTTTTTTTTATTTTTTTTATTTTTTTTTTTTTTGGTTTTTCGAGACAGGGTTTCTCTGTGTAGCTTTGCACCTTTCCTGGAGCTCACTTGGTAGCCCAGGCTGGCCTTGAACTCACAGAGATCCGCCTGCCTCTGCCTCCCAAGTGCTGGGATTAAAGGCGTGCGCCACCAACGCCCGGCCAGCTTTTTATTTTTTAACATTAGCTCTGGGAATGAAATTCAGGTCTTCATATCAGGAAGCAAGCACCTTACTAACTCCCTATCTCCCCAGAATCTACTTTCTGTGACTTTCTGAACTGGGAGTTAGTGTCTTTCCCTTAGCCTCTCCATGCCCCTCAACATGCAGTTTCTCTGGGTATTGAAGGTCATGGCGGCTCAGTGGCAGAGCGCTGGCCAGAAAACCTGCCTTAGAAACACCCTCCACCTGGCTGCTCCCTGCCAGACCAGTGGACACCAGCAACACCTATAAACACAAAGGGCAATTTGTACCAAGCCCAAAGTGACAGCCCCAGTCTCCGTGAGCTTTTCTGTGTGTGTGTGGGGAACTTCTCCTTTTCTTTATCAGAATCATGTCTTCCTGATTTCAGCAAATTCATGGGTTGCGTTTGTCCAGATCCTCACGTCAGAGTATGTGCATATGGGGCAAACACTGTTGTTTCTGCTCCACAGTAGAGAACCTGGACATTCCCTTGTGGAGTCAGCACCCAGGTAATCACCTTGTGCTGGAAGCGCTAACGGCAAGCTGGAACCCCAAACACCTTTCTCCGCACAAACCCAACCGGGCACGTCACCTGGATGGGGCTGGATCTCCACTGGCTGTCTGCTGAGCTGCTAGATTACCCTCGAAGCAATCATTAAAAACAAACCAGCCCGTACAGATTTTTTAGGCAGATGTTTGATTACAGTTGCAAATTTTAGCTGTTCTGTGGTGTATTGGCACAGAACGTTCCCCACGCCCTTAGCTGCGGCTGACTCTGGTCTTTTCTGAGACAGACTGTCTACACCCAGGGTCTCTCACTGTGCATCACAGCATTTAGTTCCCACTTGTTTTCAGAGATCTTTGACACGTACCCCACCCCCATCATTTTCTATTCTATTTTTTGATACAGGCCTCACTCTGTGAACCAGGCTGTCCTTGAACTCACAGAGATCCACCTGCCTCTGCCTCCCCTAGTACTGGGATCAAAGGTGTGCGCCACCACACCCAGGTCAATTGTTTTTAATAGAAATATTTGGACCAACTTTACTAAAAGTAAAAATGAATTTACAGCACATGAAATTTCTTAATCCACCTTATAACAAAGAGGAATTTACTATGAATAAGGGCTCAGCTGAAGTCTATATTTCCAAGAGCCTTCTGGAAGGATATTGTCTAATGAGTATAAATTTTACATCCACCTTCACTTTGGACTGCTAACTCTGGGTCATGTTGTGAAAATAAGAATTGCCTTTCCATTTCCAAAGTTTCTGGAAGCCGTTTCTATACAGCCCCACTACAGTAACCTAGACTCTCAGCTATTCTTTACTTACATCCACCCATAGAGAGTTATCCAAAGCTTTAGATGTACACTCACTTTTCCTTCTTTTTTTTTTTTTGGTGTGTGGTGTATGTATGTGTTTATGTGTGTGCGCATGCATGGATACATGCGTGCATGCATGTGCACTCAAGTGTATAGGTTAAAGGTCAATAGTAGGAGTCCTCAGTTGCTCTCCACCTTATTTTTGGAGAAAGGGTCTCACTGCACCCACAACTCACCACCAATTTGGCTAGACTGGCTGGCCAGCAAGCCCCAGACCCCTCCTGTCTCCATCTTCTCAGCGCTGGGATTACAAGTGCACAGCACAGAGCCCAGCTTTGTGTGTAGGCGCTGGGGATCAAGTTCAGGTTCTCCGGTCTGCGCAGCAAACCACTGAGACCTCTCCCCAGCCCTGCCTGTGTTTCTCAGAACCTCCTCATGCCACAGCTGTGTCCACAGAGGCTGGCTCTGCTGGTCTGCGGGGGTGGCCAGGACTGGTGGTTTGGAACGCTCCACAGGTGCGTCTCATGGGCAGCCAGGTTGAGAAGCTCTTTGTTGGAGTTATCAAGGATCTCAGGCCCCAAGCCTTACAAACTCTGAAGTGCCAGAGGGCAAGGGGAGCTGCTGTGGACTTCAAAGAGTTAACGAGGGAAGCTCTGGATATTCAAATGGAAACCTGCACACCCACACAGCCCATTATACGGCTCTGAAAACCTAGCGCCTGTGGCGTAAGGGCTCCCGTGTACTTGAGGAATACCTAAACACAGTTCCTGGATAATTGGAAGCAGGACTCTCTCCCTCCCCCTGAGACTCCGTCAAGTCACCTCATCTTTCCGTATTTTATTTTTCCTACAAAGCCAGGATAATAACAGTTGTCACAGAGCCTACGGAATCACAGTGACAATTAAAAAGGCCCCTGGGCTACGTACTAATTGCCAATTAGCTGCAAACAGACTCAACAGTGGCAGCAGATCCCCTCACAGACCTACCTTGTGCCTCCATCTCCAAGGTTTTCACCTCTCATTTCTCTTGGAACAACCTGGTTTCTCTCCCTGATGCCTTTGCTCTAGTGTCTTTACAACGGGAGGCTGCAGTCCATGCACTGGACCATATGGCTTGTCATGGCCGGAGTAAATATGTATCCCAGGACTTTGGGGCAGCTGAACTGCATGAGTGAAATGTGCCAGATGTACCGCAGATTTAAAAGGGACATGGTTTCCATGACAGGGAAAGCTCATCTCGTTAGCTGATTTTCCCTTGATGGCTCAGATGAAAATCCCACTGTGCAGGGCTGGAGGGATGGTTCAGTGGTTAAGAGCACATACTGCTCTTCTCAGGACCTGAGTTCAATTTGTTAGTATTCTGATCCGCCCCTTGGAGACCCGCCCAGCGTCCTGACGTCATCTTACACGTTAAAGCCCCCTTAAGAGGAGAAAACCTCTCCCTCCTACCCCCCCTCCTTTCTCCTTCCCTCTATCCCCTCTACCCTCACCCCAAATAAACTTGCCACGTGGACGATGTGTCTGGATGTGTCTGCTGTGTGAGTAACTTGCTGTGTGACATGTGAGTAACTTGCTGTGTGACATGTGAGTAACTCGCCTGCGTGACATGTCTCACCCGCCGCCGCTGTGCACCTTGGCCCAACACAATATCGTTACATCTGGTGGCTTACAACCGCCAGTAAACCCAGCTCCAGCAGATCTGACATCTCGGACCTCTGCGGGCACTTGCATTTATGTGCACGCGCACACACATAGACACACACACACACACCTCTGTGCACATAATTAAAATAATAAAAATAAATATTCAAAAAAAGAGAAAACCCCACTGTGCACTAAAAATTACTTTAAGTTGGCAGTTCTGACGCTGGGATTTAGATTGGATATTAGATGTGGTCAAGGGGTGATACTCACATACAGTTGGTCATGGATGTTGGCCCCGTGCTTCAGCAAGGTCTCCACCACTGGCATGTGCCCATACTGACTGGCAGCCAGCAGGGCAGTGCCCCCGTCCTGTGGAAGGAAAGGACACTGCATTGTATCTGGTGCAACTTGTATTTCACCAAGCATACTCTTCACATAGAACTGGTAGAAAATGTCCCGAGATAATAAACTCAATTCCCTTCTGTCATCTCTCTTACCTGGTCTTTATTTTTTATTTGTATGTATGCGCATGTCTGTGTGTCTGTGTGAGTGGATGCCCTGTGTATGCGGGGGGGTTCCCACAGAAGTCTTGGATTCCCTGAACTGGAGTTACAGAAGACTGTGAGCTACCCAACATGGGTGCTGGACACTGAGCTCTGGTCCTCTGGAAGAGCATCCAGTGTTCTTAATCACAGAGCCATTTCTCCAGCCTCTCACGTTTTCTTTGCAATCACGAAAGCTTTCACCATAAGGACCTGTGCATGGTGTGCCCTTGCATAACCTGCCAGGGACTCGATGAAGTTATCTCGCCAAGTTATTATCATTACAAAGTATCTTGTACCAAGGAGGGAATCACAGATCTGCCTCTCAGTGTGAGGAGTGCAGCACACTTCCATCCCGGAGTCACCAGAAAGGCCTTCCACAGCTTCTGCCTAGAGGCTCCTTTGGCAAGCTTTGGCTTCTTCTTGTGGTGCTATTTGGTTATAAGCCACTGAGTTTAAGATGTTTTCATGGGACAAGATAGGCTTCCATTAAAAGAGCCGATGATGACATCATGGCCCACGTCCTTTGAACATGTGCCCGTTTGTCTGGGTCTCTTCTAAAGCATGAGCCCTGAGACTAAGCAGAGTGCTGTAGAGTACCCGTGCTCTGATGTGGAGCGGGGCACCCCTTTGCTCCACCAACTCCACGTTCATCTCTGCAGCTGAAATTAGAACGAGCACTTAGGTCAGCCACATCGCACTACTGACTCATTGAGTCTGTGGTCCAGGAGCCGCTGATGGCTTTCCTCAGGTGCCTCTGGTAAGGCAGCTGCTTTCCCACCTCAGAGGGATGCTCGGTTCTGTGAACTGTGATGTGGAGATTTAGGCTAATTATGAGGAATTCAATACATGTGACTTCACTAAAAATACTAATTATAAATATGATAGTGTAGTTCCTAAATTTGGGCATAGGATTTTTAAAAAAATTTATTCAAAGCAAATTCTACCCTCAGAGGTTCTGATTCATAAGGTCTTGGGTGTGGCCCAGAAAACTAAGCCTTTTAACTAGTCATGTGGGGTGTGGCTGTGACAGTCAGGGGCAGGTGTAAAATGCCTGCTGTGGAGGTCTTGTGTTCACAGTCAAAGTGACATTCTAGTGCATGACAGTAGCTGCAGGTGGCATCACGGAGTGAGGGACTGTCTGTCAAGGAATAGGGCTGAACTGGCCTTGAAGGGCAGGGAATGGAGGGGACAGTGGTGGAAGGCTGAGGCTGGTAGCAAGATGGGGGCATCAAGACATTGCTTAGTAGCAGCAATGACTATTGCTCTTTGGGAGCTCTCTCCTGTCAACTTTCTGTTCTCTCTTCCTGATGAGGTAAGAGAATAGTAAGATACAGTGGCGCTGACAGAGGACCAATCTCTTTTATTAAAAGAATTTTCAGGCTACAAATTGCATGCAGTTAGTAACAAAGAGGGTGATTATTAAAACCAAGTCAGTTTTGATGACAGGTTCATATTGAAACTCATAACCTCCTGACACTTACTTCTGCCCATGGGAAGCTCTTAAAACACCTGCAGTTGACCTCATGGAATCATGGAATTGCTCATCCTGGGTTCTGCGTTCTATGGATCTGTGGGAGCACAAATTGGCTCCTGCATAAAGACTTCAAGCCAACATTAGCTTGGTAAGCAAGAAGATGACTGGAGTAGACATGTGGTAGTGTATGATCATTCTGACTTAGTTCTAGGGTTGAGATTTGGGTTCAGTAAACTTGCTACTTTAGTTGTAACGTGTGTGAGTGAGCATACACGTGCTTGTGTGCATGCATGTGCACAGGTGCACCCATGTGGTGCATGTGTAGGCCAGAGGTTGACATCAGGGTAGCTTCCTCAATTGCTGTTCCATTTTGTGATTTTGAGACGGTGTCTGTTACCGAACCTGGAGCCTATCATTTTGTCTACATTGGTTGCCTTCAGGATCCTTGTGTCTCTCTTGCCCATCACCATCAGGGCTGAAGTTATGGATGCATGCCACAGTGCCTGGCTCCACAGGACCAAGTCATACTTCCAATAGCTCCTACTACTGTATTGAAACTAATATAGAAATAGAATAAAACACAGAACTAGGGACTGTTAGAGAGACATCTGGTGATAAAGCTTAGTTTCCCTGAGCAGAAAATAAATGATGTAAGAAAGAGTAAAAGTAATTCTCCATGAAATTTTCCAAGTGTAAAACTTAGAAGGAATCCCAAAGACTGGCTAACCCTGAACCACTTGTAGCCTCCTGAAACCCACTTCCTTTGGCTACAAAATCTTCCAGCAAGAGCAGCACATATTTGTGCCGCAGATAAGGAGAAAATGGATGCAGGGATGTGGAAGGTCTTCAGCAGGGTGTGAAAAATCAAGACCTGAATTCTCTTACTTTGGTCCTATGTTCAGTGGATGCTCCAAATCCGAAGAGAAATCTCACGACATCATTGTGGCCTTGCTGGGCAGCAAAGAACAGGGCAGTTGTACCTGACTGGGAGAGAGAGGGGATGGATTTAAAGAGACATTAACCAAATTAGTTTGCAAATAAAGCAGAGCAGAATCTTTGCACAGATTTCCTAGCTCCAAGAGGGCCATGTTTGATTTATTGTGATTTTCTTTCTTTCTTTTTTATAGTTTTACTTTTTTGATGTGGGATGTTTTGTCTGTACACATGTCAGTGCAACATGTGTGTGCAGTGCTTGTGGAGGCCAGAGTAGTGCACTGGACGCTCTGAGATTGGAGTTACAGACAGTTGTGAGCTGTCGTGTGGGTGCTGGGAATTGAGCCTGGGTCCTCTGGAAGAGCAGCCAGGGCCCTTATCACTGAGCCGCATCTCTAGCCCCTGTTCCCAGTTCTTGATGAGAGAACTATCATGAAAGGGAGACTTCGTTCTTGTACTAGAGTGGGTGGTCCTACCCGAAGGCCAGACTCCGTCCTGATTCCAGGATGTGCTATTACTTTATATAGTGAAGGATGGGACTGAGGAGCTGGAGAGGAGGTGCTCGTGCGCATTGCCCGGACAAGGATGAGTGTCCTTGTAAGTGCAGAAAGAACTGAACTCGCTCAGCTCTGTGAACTGTTCCACAGTGTCACAGGCCGATAATCCCAGCAGTTAGGAGGCCGAGGCAGCAGGACTGGAAGTTTGAGGCCAGCCTGGGCTACAATAGTGTACCCTATCTCAAAAAACTTAAACCAATCCCAAACGAAAGAAAACAGAACAGAAAGCAAAAAAGAGTGAGGAAGAAATCTTGTTTGCAAGAACTACGGCGTGGAAGCGGGGGAGCGGCTCATCTGTGGACAAATGGAGGGTAACGCGGCGTGGCCTACAACGGCAGAACATTATTCCGCTTTAGAAGGAGGGAAATCATGACAGACAGCACAACAGGGTTGGAACATAAAGATTTGTCACATGGAGTAAGCCTGTTCCACAAGCACAAACTCCCTTAGATTCTGCTGTGGTGTCTGAAGAACACAAACTCATGGGGACAGATTAGGGAGATGGTGCAGCAGCGGGAGGAGGGAGGAGGGGGGAGGGAGGAGGGGGGAGGGGCAGCTCTTGTCCGGTGGGCACAGCGCTGGGAAAGAGCTACAGAGAAGATGTAGCTGTGGTTACACAGCTCTGTGAACGTATCCATGGTACCATAACCGCATATTCTAAAACGGCTAAGGTGAAAATGGATAAGATGGTGAGCTTTATGGAGATGTACTACAGTAAAAATAATGATTAAAAGAAGACTGATGAAGAGGGATGTTTGGCAGGAGCGGCAAAGAGACCACAGGCAGGGTGACTGGGATGCGGCAGCCACGGGCACGGGATGGTGTCACACCAGCTCTGGAGGCAGCAGAGAACGGAGGCCCCCGGCGGCCTCTAGCAGGCATGTCCAATCTTGATATCGTAACTCAACACAATCATCTTCCAAGTTCCTGCTTGGGAACTGTGTAAATGAGTCGTAAATAACTCACCGAAAGTCTCCTAGCATTTTCAGTAAGTTTTGTGTTGGGCCCCACTCACGATTATCCTGGGTGCATGTGGTCTGGAGGCCATGGGTTGGATGCCTAGAGGGGGAATGAAGCCCAGTCCACACTCTGGATTTAGATTTCTGGCCTCCAGATCTACAAGATAATTAATCCCTGTTGTTTTAAGCCATCCAGTTCATGGTGATCTGCTGTAAGAGGCAACAAATAGACTCGGTGTAGTGTCTGGGGAAAGGAGAATAAATTAAAACGTGGAGGAACTCTGGTGGCAGAATTGTGGTGCACAGTTTAGTACTCCAAAGCAGAAAACAATCAATGCGAAGAAAAAAGAAAGAAGAAGGGGGCGGGGAGGAATCTAAATAATTTGCTTGTAAATTCTCTAACTGGAGGTCAGAGCAGAAGCGGGCTTAAAATATTTTTCAAAACTGGACATACTAACCACTAACAGTCTAAATTCACATTTTCAGTCAATCCAAACATGGTATTTTTAGCATGTTTCCTTTGAAGTCACTTTTATAAGCCTACTCGAAGACTGGTGACCAAATCATAGTGTCCCATGATCAAAATCATTAGAGCACAACGGTGGCCAATGTGTATCATTTCTATGAAAATGCTCATCATGGGGGACTATCTGGGAAGAGGGGGGATCAGCAGCAGGGATGGGAGGGGATGGGGGGGTAGTGGGAGTGAACATGATCACAATACACTGTACATGTACAAGGAATTGCAAAGAAAATAAAAGAAAAATTGTCCATCACATTCATAGTCTGCGCTTTTGGTGAAACCAACGTACTTCACTTCTCCAGCCTCCATGAAAAACCCCTCTTTCCACAGCTCACCTGGAACCTGTGGGTATTGATTCTGACTCAGGCCAGAGGGCCGGGGGAGGTATCAAGTCCTGTGGACTGTACTCATGACTCTAAAATTCATTCTGAAGGGGGCAGGACACCAAGGCAGGACACCGAACACCTTTGTGAATTTAATCCTCTGCCTCCAGCTGTGCCCCGAGGGGAAAGGCAACCTGACCATTCCCAGAGCCTGGCTGCTTGCCATGAGTGGTTCCCCACGGTTCCCACGGACGTGAACCGGCAGCACCCGTCCTTTGCTCTCTGACAGCAAAGGGTGCTAAGTTCCAGAATATCTGTAAAGAGGTTTTGATGAAAACACTTGCTCCTGAAATAAAATTTAGAGAGTATCCGGGATTCTTTCTGGTGTTTTCTTTATTAAGAGAAGATATTTATTTTTCAGTAATTTTTTGATAAATAAACTAAAATGATGATCATAGCAGCTTGAGGTAATTTTTGTATATAAAATCAGGCATGTATTCGGATACAGTAATCCCTAACTAACAGGATTTAGAGTTCATTCTGAAAGCTGAATTAAGTTTCCAATGTACATTCTTTCCTCCTCCTGAAGCCCAGGACTCCAGGCCAATTCCTGTTGCTTTCAGTCAGTCACCACTGCTGGGTCTCTACAGCGACTGCCCTTCAGAACCGCTGCTCTCCAGCTGGTCTAGAAAGCTCTACGGACCTAGGAAAGCAAGGTTAGGGAAGTTCTAAGAACACACTCCGATGCTGCAAACAGACTAACAGTGGGGCATGGTTTAAGCCTGCTGCAAAAATACACTCCGAAGATCCCTCATGGAGTCAGTACTTCCGGGCCTTTCCCTGGTTTAGTATTTGGATTGCCTGAGGCTTCCATTGGCTCAGGAAATTAGAGGGACTACTGGAAACTTCCATAGCATGATCATCTGGGACACGGTTTACCTCTGGACCGAGTGTGCGTCAATGAAGTCCTCAGGGCACAGAGGTTTCCATCTGCTAGTTTAGTTGAGCCATTGTGACCAGATGAATGAATAAACAAAACCACAAAGCCACACACTAGCTAGAAGTCTGCTTTTCTCTTTTCTCTGCTCTTCTCGGTTGTTCTCAAGAGGTTTTTGTACACAGTGTACCTGCCCTTCGGGATCAACTTTTTGAATAAGTATATTTCTGGACTGCAATGTTTTCATTAGAGAAAATCTGCTTTGTGTTTTAAAGTTATAACAAACAAGGACTATAAAGTAGAGAGAGAAAAAGATGAGGGTAATTTAAAAATATATTTCTAAATGGGCTTAAACATCTTTATCCCAGAGAGAAATTTTGTTTCAGCAGCTAATGTGAAAACGGCCTGAAACAAGGACCTAGCATTGCGGAGATTGCCCCAGAAGAACCCGTGTGAGAGAAGATGGATAGAATTGATGGCAGTGTCCACAGTGCTGCTCTGTAGACCAGCCTCACAAAGGTGGTTTTTTCACGGTCTACAGACAAGGCCTCTAACATTTAGCAGTAGATGAAGGACTGTCAGAGGTAAGACAGATCGTAGAATCAGGCCAAATGAAGAAAATCAAGGGTCCACTATGGCTAGGAGCTGTCCCAGGATGCCCATCTCATACCTGGGTTTGTGTGAACTGAGAGGTCAAATTTATACCTAGAGTGACCAGAGCACACATCTCCACAAAGCTTTGTCTAACCAGCTTGGAAATATAGGTGGGGTCTCCTCAGACCCGACCTCCAAAGTGTGTTAAAATGCCACAGTCATCTTGCTGCTGCTCTAGATTGAACCACAGTTGGAGCCTCTGATAAAGCCAAGCACCCCAACATTGATCAAGTGTGATCATATGTTACTTCACGGTCCCCCCACGTGACTCTTTTGGAGAGCTTCCTTAATACACTGCCAGGCAGAAAAGAGATTTGTAAATGTGGTTTTGTGAGGACCAAGTTTCATGATGAATAGGCTGCAGACAAAAAATACAGTAGCATCTGGGAAATTCCTATAAATTCCATGGTATCTCATCCCAAGAGAGGAAGAAGTACTGATTCGTGTCTGAGACAAAAAGCTGACTGTTAAGGAGTGTGATAAGGCAGGGTGGTGCCTGGGATGGAGCAGATATGGTTTGAATGTGTCTTCCAAAGACTCAGTGCTAGGAGCTGAGTGTCTGAGTGATGATCCCGAGGAAGTGGGACCTTTAAGGTGGAGGCAACAGTGAGGTCATCGGTGGGTAGAGCTATAGTAAAGATTAGTGCTGATCTCCTGGAGTGGGTTAGTTCTCACAAGCATGGGTTGTTAAAAAATAAGACACTTGGTGCTTGGTGGTCTCTTCTGTATATGGTCATTTCTTTTTCCTTTCTTCAACCTCATCATGCTGTGAGGCAGCCAAGGAAGCCCTCACCAGATGCCAAACAGATGTAGTTCCGAGTCTGAGGTTTTCAGTCCCTAAAACTGTGAAGTAAACAAACCTCTATTTTTAAAATAAAATACCCAGCACCAGTTATCCCGTTATAGTAGCACAAATGAATACAGTTGATGATGGTTCATCCCTAGTGCTGATTTTAGACACAGTAAGCTCTGCAGTGGGCTTTGGTGTGGGAGCAAAGCGATGGTAACTCTGGTCCTCTTAAGCACTTTACTGCCATAAAGACCAGAGGTCTTTTCACCCGGTCACTTTTGTTCACATGCACAACCTGACTTACCTCTCTCTGGAGGTTGATGTCTGCTCCCTGTAGAACCAGCTCCCTCACACAGTCTATGTGGCCAGCGTAGGAGGCGACCATGAGGAGTGTGGTGCCATGCTGCAGGAGGAGAAAGGTGAACAGTTACGCTATCATAGCAGAGAGAGCCCAGAGGACACTCTAGAGATGTTAGCTTCATCCAGACGAGGCACACAAGATGAACGGCTCTCGAGTAACTAGGCTGCCAACGGGTAAGGAGCAAGCAAACGGATAAATCGCCAAGGTCGGAATTTGAAGGTTACAAATTCACTTACAGCCATCTCCTTCAGAAACAGTCCGAGTGAAACATGGAGATTGCATTTTAAGCCAGCAACGATACAATGTTCTCATTTTATGACACACACTAAATGATTCCTGATCCATAACACTGCTACTAATTCCAAAGTGAGTTGAACATTACCAGCTGGTTTTCTGGATTTGGAAGGTTTTTGCTCTTGTTTTGTACATGCGTTTACAGTATAAGTTGATCATTTCCACTCCATCTTTCCCTCTTTCCTTTCATACCTTCACATCCTCTCCTGTCTCTTCTCTGTAACACTGAATTTAATCAGTGCTGCCTGCTACAATGTTGACTGTTGGTTCGATCTTGTGCAGGCATGTGCGGGTGTGTGCAGTGACCACAGCTGCAGTGAGTTCATGAATGCAGTGATCATGTCATGTTCCAAGGACACCATTTGAATTTAAAAGTCTTTTAAATTGTTTTCTTTCATTTTAACCCAGGTGGGGAGGCTGAGCAGGGGGATTGTGAATTCAAAGCCACCATGGACTACACAACGGGTATGTGTCTAAAAAATATTTATTTATTTCTCTAAGAAGGGCGGGAGTTTATTTAGAAAAAGTTTTAACTCAGATTTAGCATGGAATTAAGGGAAGGAGAGAGAGAATCTCAGGAAAAGGACGAAACACTCTCAACTATGGACATGGTTCTTAAGAGAGTCAACCAATTTTTATTTTAATTTAAAGTCTTTCTTGACTTCTTCAGTAATGTGTTGTTCAATTTCCATGAGTTCCTGTAGCTACTAGAGAGTCTTCTGCTGTTGACTTTAACTTTTATTGCACTGTGTGGTCAGAGAGTAGATATGGGGTTATTTCATTTCTAAGAGTTGTTTTGTTGAATGTGGTCTGTTTTAGAGAAACTTCCACGAGCTGCCGAGTAGAATGGATATTCTTCG
>CABHPH010160243.1:32632-46039 GCA_902168325.1 Peromyscus nudipes | reverse complement strand
ATGCCTGTCCCTGGTGGTATGCCTGTCCCTGGTGGTATGCCAGCACTAGCGCAGTGGCTGTTTCTCGGTCTGTGTGTTTCTGTTTTCCTCGTGAAAGGCCACCAGCTTATTGTGCTGTTGGGATGAGCCCCACATCTTGCATAGGTCACACTGGCTTTCTGCTGTATCATTCCACCTCATTTCTAGAGATGAGTTTGACTCCTAAGAGTGATTTTTTTAAAACATTTTTTGCATACAATGTATTTTGATCATGTTTTTCCCTTCCTCCAATGACTCCCCATCCCTCTAGTCATCCAATTTATATTCTTTCTTTTCCAAGAACCACCCCCCAAAAACCACAAAAACTAAAATCAGAATAAACAAGCAAAAGACTATTAAGACAAATTTTATTAATAAATTTTCCTAGAATAATAAAATAAAATAGAATAAATTGTTTATTTTATTAATAAATTTTCCTGTAGGTCATGACCCTTATAGACACGATCTTGAACAGACAATTTTGGTCAAAAAGGAAAACTATACCAATCACTCCAACAAAGAAGCCACAGAACAAGGTCTGGGCTATTGATTTTCTTGTATAGTTTTAATAAAATTTTTTAAAATTTATTTTATATACTGACCAAAGTTTCCCCTCCCTCTTCTCCTCTTGTTTCCACCCCCTTCCCATCTGCCCTCCTCCCCATCCACTCCTTCTCCATTCAGAAAGGGGCAGATCTCCCATGGGCCTGAACAAAGAAAGCATGGCATATCAAGTTGAGGCAGGACCAATCTCCTCCTCCTGCATTAAGGCCGGACGAGGTAACAGGTTCCCAAAAGTCAGCTAAGCAGGGGATGGGGGTGGGCGGGGGCTAGGGACAGGTCATGATCTCACTGCTAGGAGCCTCACAAACAGACCAAGCTACACAACTGTCACACACATATAGAGGGCCTAGGTCGTTTCCATGGAGCCTCCCTAACTGTTGGTTCAGAGTCCATGAGCTCCCATGAGCTCAGGTCAGCCGTTTCTGTGGGTTCCCCTGTCATGACCTTGACCCTCTTGGCTCCTACAATCTTTCCTCCCTTTTTTCAGCAGGACTCCTGGAGTTCAGCCCAGTGCTTGGCTGTGGATCTCTGTACCTGCTTCCATCAATTACTGGATGAAGGCTCTGTGATGACAGTTAGGGTGTTCACCGATCTGATTACTGGGGTAGGCCAGTTCAGGCCCCCTCTCCACTACCATTAGTAGTCTTAATCTGGGGTCGTCCTTGTGGATTCCTGGGAATTTGCCTGGCACCAGGTTTCTCCCTAATCCCGGAATGCCCCCCACCTCATGACATATCTTTCGTTACTCTCCCCCTCCACCCTGCCCCCAGCCCACCTCCCCTGCCCATCCCACCATCTCACTTCCTGCTTCTGCCCCCACTTTACCCAAGAGATCTCTTCCATTTCCTCTTCCCAGGGAAATCCATGCTCCCTCTTTGGGCCCTCCTTGTTATCTAGCCTCTCTGGGGCCGCGAATTGCAGGTTGGTTATCCTGTACTTTACTCTTAATACCCACTTATGGGTGAACACACACCATGTTTGTCTTTCTGGGTCTGGGTTACCTCACTCAGAATGATTTTTTTCTAGTCCCATCCTTTCTAGTCCCTGCCTGCAAATTTCATGATGTCATTGTTTTTTACAGCTGAGCAATACTCCACTGTGCAAATGTACCACATTTTCTTTATCCATTCTTCGGTTGAGGGGCATCTAAGTTGTTTCCAGGTTCTGCCTATTACGAATAACGCTGCTATGAACATCGTTGAATGAGTGTCCTTGTGGTATGATTGAGCATCTTTTGGGTATATTGATTTAGCAACAATTGTAAATGCTTCGTTTTATATACAACTTTAATTCTTGCCAATGGAAGAGGTGCTCAGTTCTTTCCACATCTCTTTATAAAACCCCTACCTAGCTCTGCTTTCTCTTCTTTCTCTCATGATGAAGACTAACAACGAAGGAGAGCAGATCTACTGTGGGCTGATAGCAGGCAGGCAGCCCATTTAATCTCATAAGTTGGCTCCAAATTAACTTTCCTGTTTTTCAGTTTAAAGTATACTGTGATATGCTAATCAAATGGAAAACTTTCAATATGAAAGTAGTGCTTGTAAAAGTGGATACTGAGAAAGGATCTCAAACAACCAATAGCATGTAGGGCCAAAATTAAAAATCTTTACACATTGTACATTTGTATGTCATAAGAAAATTAGTAGCTAAAATAAATAATCCAAATATCAACAAAAGAAAAATTATAAAAAATTTAGTTTGGGTCAATATAATTCTGACAGTATAATGAGATAGTATTTCAGTTGCAACAGATGGCAGAGTTAGTCTGTATCCTAACTGATTTTGTTTTGGCTGTTTTGTTTATTGCTGCTGTATGTGTATAGATATTCCATTCTTTCAAAATTATAGTTCTTCTTTAATTTGTTTACATTCATTTGTTAATGATTATTTAGGTGCTATCTTAGTTTACTTAAAATGGCTTGTAGTTGATTCTTCATAACAGTAGTCATACATTCATTTGATAGATGGTGTTTCTTCTGGCTTCGTCATAGATGTTCATATCTACCTGGGGTCAATTTCCATGGCCTAGTTGCTTAGAGACCCGATCAAACAGGTTAAATTGAAATTTCAGAAGAAGGCAACACTGTGTCTGGGTTCTGCTTGGCCAAGTTACCATTAATCCAGATGTGAGGGGACTTGAAGGCTGGCAACCCTTAAACAAACTAAAAATTCAGTGCAGCACATACAATTATCTGTGTACATATTTGGCTTCTTCACTTGCCTCTAAGGGCAGGGGCCATGCCTTATCCATCTTTGTGCTATTCATGGCTTTTAGTACAAGGCCTGGCCCCGAGTGAGCTCAACGTGTATTAGAGAAATAATTATAAATGCGCTAGAAGTTTTAATTAGATTCCTGTATCTGAACAATCCACTTGCAGCTTATTGGTGGGATCCTGAAGAAAGAAAGGGCGTAGATACAGTCTATAAGGTGGACTAGCTGGTAAGAGCTGCAGTGCAGGTTCAGCACTTACCCCACCAGTCCTTTCCCATGCTAGGTGACTCTTGGCCTGGCATGTTTGGGCAGGACTCTTTACCTGCTTTGTATCATCTGCATTGGCTTCTAGTTCCAACAAGAGCTGTTTGCACACTCTTAATTTAACTGTCGGACTAGAATATGTCACCGTTCTTTTTACATATTGCCCCCTCTTTTAGAAACAGGATGGGCATCTTTAATTCATGCTGTTCCTGTTCCATGTGCTTCTAGATTAATTTTAACTGGCTTGCTCTTTAGCTTTCATGACATTCAAGATATTTTCCAGCTTTACTTCCTGTATAAGAAAATAGAGACTGTTTTACCACAAAGGGAAGCGGAGATTGGGGGATAGTATTTAAATCACGCAGAGAGTCATATCCGGGTTTGGAAGGAAATAAAAACAAAGTATTGAATGAATTTTTATCTCACCGATTACTCTATATTCAACTTAAAGGATAGCACATTAAGCTCTTATTCAGCTTTACTCTTTGATTTCAGAGTGGGTTTGGAAAAAAGACAACAATACGTATTTGGGGCTTGATTTAAAATAGCAGGCTTAGTAAAACTAATTTTTTTCCACAGTCAGGAGGAAATGAATAGGTAGGGTAATAATAATGAACTTGGGGCAATGTTCTCCTAAGAGCAGGGCATGAAAATTGAAAGCACTAAAAAGAATCTTGCTTAAGTGCTTTAAAAAGTCCCTTCCCAATTTTCTCCTTTATGCTGCTAACACAATCACATTCCTTAATGGTTTTCTATTAACAGTGATTCGTCTTGACAGGTAGCTTAAAGATGTAAACAATAAGATAATGTCTGGGAACACTTTTACTGTTGCTTGCTTTGACACTGTAATAGTGGTAAGACATGTCTCTTTGCAGTCTGGCTTCCGTGTCAGTTCTGGAGGGCACAGGAAACGCAGTGCTGTGTAGGAGGACTGAGTTTGCCACCTAGAGGAGAGATGTGAAATTCAAGTTTTCCCTAAGTTACTAAAATCCACTGAATTCCCTAACGTTTCTTCATTTACTCACTTACTCATAATTATTCAAAACATAAAGTATCTATGAGACTTAATAATAATATTTTTGCCAGGATAAACTTGATAAATTTATTCAAGGTAGAATTCAAATTATCTGTGATGTGTGTTTTACGTTGTCTTTAAAATCTTATTTCGAAGACCATGTAGCCTAACCCTTAGACATGTCTAAGCATCTCTGTTGGGGATGAATATCACTTTCAGTTTAGGGGCTATAGTGAAACTATGTATTTTTTTTTGATAATACTGCTTTTCCTTTTAAGTCTTTAACAAGTATGATACAGACAGACAAATATAATGGCTTCTTGTTTGATATGGATGAGATGTAATTTCTTCTTTAAAGAAATCAGAAGAACACGGGACAGTGGTGGCCCATGCCTTTAATCCCAGCACTCAGGAGGCAGAGGCAGGTGGATCTCTGTGAGTTCCAGGATAGCCAGGGCTATACAGAGAGATCCTGTCTCAAAACAAAAACAAAAATAAAACCAAAATCAAAACAAAACAAAAAGAAATGACAAGAGAGTAGCCTAGTGATAAAGGCCAATAATTCTGATATACTTTATTTTTACTTTCTTTACCACTCTATATTCATTGTACATAGATTAAGGTTCACAGGGACAATTTTTTTTCACATATATGTTTTAACCATATTCATGTTCTCTTATTCTCCCTCTCTCTTCCTCTTTCCTGCCTCCTATGAGTCTTTTGCATTCTCCTAGTCTCCCTTCTAGTTTCATGTTATATTGATTCAAGGATGGTTTTATGATGGTATATTTTATTTATATATTTATTGTTTGTTAGGGTGTAACCCCAGGGTCTTGTGCAGGCCAAGTAAGCATTCTAAGCTGGCCTACGTCTAAGGCTCAATTCTAATATGTTTGAAATGACAGGGTGTTTAGAATAAATTCATCATTTGGTAAAGTTAGTATATATGTATGCTTATGCCGTTTATTGTACTTTAAGTACTTCTAGAGTTAATAAAAGATTCTTTTCCTCCCTTGGTACACAAGCACTGTCTGGCATAGTGAATGCATGTGAAGTACTCAAGAAATAGTGATCTCATTGCTAACTTCTTTATTTTGGAATAGAGCTTGATTTGGAAGAGATATAGACATTTATTTATCTGAGAAAATTTATAGGAAGAGCATGAATATCTTCCTTGTCAATATTTATTGTCAGTATAATTTATAATTCCTTAGCTAAATAATTCTAGGAAACAATATATTAAAATATTTTAAATAACAAAAACTTAAAATCACATCTAAATTGGAGAGGCCAAGAATAAGGATTCAAAAGTAGATTCAAAGACTAGACCTTCTTACTGATCACTAATAACTTGCCTAGAACAGAGCATTTTGTCTTAGCAGGTTACCCGAACACACCCTCCCAGCTGTCTGTCTGCCTGTTCTCTGTCTCTCTGTCTACAAGGACCCTGCTCAGTCCCCTTCAGTACAACTCTCTGTTTGTGTCCATTTAGATTTTTTTCTCTCTGCTTTACCCTACTCACCTTTGTGTGGGAATAAGATTCACCTCTCCACTTACAAGCAGCAACCTGTCACTGTTTTGGCTGTGTTTCAACTGTAGGAGATCTTTTTTGGTCTGAACCTTAACATTTGTATGGGTAGCAGTGTTGTTATGAACTGTTGATTGTAAGGTTCTGAGAGATGGAGGCCTGCATTGCTTTCTGCACTTTTGGAATAAGGAAGTACAGGTAACTGAAATTAAAGCAGAATGGTAGAATACAATAGATATTTGGAGAACTCATATACTCTCTTAAAAAATCAGCTTAGAAATGTGGCTGAGCAATTGAAGCATGGCCTGCTGTATGGTTTCTTTGAGGCCTCAGCACTTAAATGAATTTCATCAAAATTTTAGGCCCTCAAAGTTTTCTCACTCTAATTGTGGAGTTGAACTGTGATTCTTATTTCCCCTATTGGCATTTTGAATCCCTGATCTCTAGGTCCTCAGTCAGTACAGATGTAATTACTTAAGATGAGGTCATACTGGAGTAGCATAAGCCCTAATTCAATATGACCAGTGACCTGCAAGAGAGGGAGTTTGGGCCATAGAGACACACAAGTAGAAAATACTACTTGAAGACTGAAGTTATGTCTCAAGCCAAGACATTACCACAAACTAGGAGGGTGGTCTGGAGGAGAGCCTTCCCAAGAACCTAGAGAGGGAGTTTGGGCTGCTGGCTCCTTGGCTCTGATGTTTAGCTTTCAGAGCTGTGATACAATGAATCTCTCTTTCCTAAGCCACCCAGTTCGTTGCCCTTTGTTACTGTAACACTAGAAAAATTATGTTATTTTAACTGTGGTGACCAAGGTAGAACTGTATAACCATATAATCATATTTTAATTCCTATGAGAATCTTTCAGTGTAGATAATAATGCCATATCTCTACAAATTAGTAAACTGAATCTTAGAATAATCAAATGACAAGTTTAAGGTATTGCCACTGTTTCATTATGATACCAAGTGACTCCAAACTGTCCATCATTCCATTCCAGACTACATTTGGAGGTGTGGGTGGTACCTATGTGTTGAGAAGGAGCTTCTGAGCAAAATCAGACTGTCAAAGGAGTAGGGCAAGATAAACCGTACAAAGCCAAGCAACCACACAGGGTACACTAAATGGAGTACCATTGCTCATGTACGTGGATTCTCTGTACCCATGATTCCTAAATTTGCCTGTTAGTCCATTTAGCCTCATTATGCAAGAGGAAGCAGGTGGTTAGAGATGGTGGTGTGTCTGTACGCTTCCTTGGACCTGGGTATTTAATATCTGCAAATCCATATTCACCTGAATGTAGAGATGTAAACTATAAATTATTATGACACAAAGCTCTCCTGTCATCTGGCTTGATTTTGATGATGTTTTTGTCAGACAGCCAGGAATAATATTAATACTTTAAAGCTGGAATGGTCAAGAGGTTCTCTGACCTCCCTGCCCACACAGTAGTCCTGGGTGCCAGTAGGGAGTCCCCAGAATTTCCAGTTTTAATCCAGTTTTCCATCTTGTTAGTGCCAGTTGCGGCTGCTTGGCTTCCTCTGCCTTCTCTTGGTCAGTTCTGTGTGTTTCCAGGACATGATTGTCTACTAAGGAAGAACCCAATGTGAAAACAGAAAACAAATGGACCAGAGAGGATGATGGTAGACAGGAGAGAATACAGATTGTCCTTTTGTGTATTTGTGGAGAAGTCTTTGTCACACTGTTTTCAGAAATCTTCTTGACAATATCGCACAGGCATTGTAGCCCAGGACACTTTCTCTGTACAGGGAAACGTTGCTTAGAAAGGAACAAAAATTTGTGCTTGTTTCCACTGCAGGGCCTGTGATAATGCACAGGGAAAATCTTTCTGATTCTGCTGCTGAAGGATGACAGATAATGCTTTCTCTGAACTTTGAACATCTTCAGTAGAAATATGACTGAAAAAAGATGCCAGATCCCAATCTTATTTATGTTGCATGTTTTCTGCCCCTAACCTGTGTGTGTGTGTGTGTGTGTGTGTGTGTGTGTGAGAGAGAGAGAGAGAGAGAGAGAGAGATTAACAGATGGTACTTTATATTTAGATTCCATTATTCAGTGCACTTTATTTTTTCCTTGGAAGGAAAAAAAGGTTACCTAAGTTTTTATGAGAAGTAGAATTATAATGTAAAACACCAAAATGTCACATGGGGCCACCAAAGACATTTTTTGCTTCTTTTCTTTTAGGAGAAGGTCGCTATACGGAATGGTTTTTCATCTCTTCCTACCCCCCTCCATTCTTCTATGCACAAAATTGAAGGCAGGTTATACTACTCGGCCCATCCCATGGTAACAGAAAAAGCACTCATACCCCTCTTCTTCCAGCCTTAGACACGAAGTCTTCTGTGTGACATACTGTGATTCAGCACAGCAGCCTGTCATCGTTGGGAGGAGCATGGGCCTTCAGGGCTGGACTCAGATGTGTGGTCTTTTTCTGCTGTCCTTTGAACCACATGGAAGAATGTGTTCACAGAGTAAGCTGCTACACAATCTGCTCTTTGCTTGGAAAAATGAAAAACATTAAAAAAAATACCACGATGAAACCCATTACTTTGTTTGCTAAGCTAAAAATAAAACAAATGTCAAATGTCTAAAGACTTGTAAAAAATAAAAAGCAACAGCTTCCTCCTACAAGAGACTATCCCTATTTTTTAATCCCCAAAGTGTGGATTTATGTATGTAAAAGCACATGGGGAACTGTGATGGTTTGTTCATGTGTGAAATCAACACACTACATACATTGTCCATGTGCTCCCGCATCACATCAAAGGTTTAACTGAAAAACTGGAACTTTGTTCTCAGCAGTGAATCTGTGTCAGAGGGCGAGTCAGATCTTCAACAGTGGTGACATCTTAACATCTCTTCATGTAAAATCGTGACACAAGTTTGGAATCTACTGCTTCAGTTTCAACTGTGCCTACCATAATAGTGGCTGAGACAGGAAGACATTGGGGGAGGGGAGGAACCCCCAAGTCGTTTAATCTTGCTAGTTAGTTATTCTCGTTTATAACAGAGCAAAATAATTGGTAAATGCTACAACCCAAGTAACTGTCTCAAATCCAACGTCATCCTTCACCTAAAAATGACTTCACTGTCATCAAGGAAACTGAAGCAGAAATCCCTGCCAGCCCTCTTTTTTCTTTGGGAGTCAGCAGGACAACTGCACCCCTGGGGTTTCTCTCTGTGTTTGGGCTGGGAAGGTGCAGAGGAAAAGTTGTCTTCCAAGTCTCAGGGCTAACATGCAGAAAGATGCCCCACCCTTTAATAAGGAGAGGGGCTGAGTAAAAGAGGCCACTGGCTGTAGAAAATTCTCCCAAGTTCTGAATCAGGATTTTGTTGAGAAATGAATATAAAAGCACCTTGGTCAGGAAGTTCTCTAGATTCTCACTCCAAGAAGATCAAAACATTTCAAATAATGACATTTAATGACTGCTTGCCGTACAAAACTGAATCCATTTGACTTACGTTTTTCTCTATTTAAGAAAATTCACAGATTCAAAAGCAACTTTTTCATTTTAAGAGGGAAAAACAACAACAAAAAACGTCACCCAGAAGCAGCAGGGAGTAGCCCTGCTCCTGCACTTTAATTTATGGGTGGCTGAAGTTCAACTTTCTCAGTATGCCATGATCTCAGTACAGCTGGCCAGACTCCACGGTGGGTAATCAGCTCTCCCTTAGCAGGGCAGACCTGCTCTGTGAGCCTAGTTTGCTGTGTTGGACAGAAGTTGTCAGACCTGTCTGACTCGAGAGAAGACTTGTTGAACAGGTTCTGTGGTGAGATCACCGCCAGCTCAGTTTTATTGGGCTTGGCTGGGAGAAGCCAAAAAATAAATGGTCTGACTTTGAGTATCTAAAGTTATTTTTCCGATTTTCTCTTCCAAATTCCATCTGCCATCTCTCTGGAGGATGAAACCTTCATTCACACGTATATTGCTTTGTTGACCAAATATTTGCTGAATACTGGTAATGCTTCAGGAACTGATCTGATGCTAGATGTAGAAGAGTGAACGATACACCTTTCTGCCTTGACGGGCATATAACAAATATTTATAATATTCATGAAAATGTTATAATTCACAGATATCAGCAGTTCACATCACTACTTCCTGTCTTTAAAAAGCAGAAAGTGCATAACTGCTCTTGGAAGGGGCTGGCAGAGAATGGCCTTAGATCTGCCAGCATATCACATGAATGAACACATGACATCTGGTCCATACCTCACTGGGAATTCATCTCCCCACTGTACCCAGGCTCCCTGTTGCTCCCCTGGCCACCAATGCAGGGCTTCCAGAGCATGAGTCCAGCAGGTCTCAGTCTACAGCAGACTCAGTGGTAAGGTGGCCATGATGTTAACCTTGGCCTTGTTCCATTGGAGAAAGTTTCGCAGACGTCTTTGAATCCTCTCCCCCAAAGTTGTGATGTTTCTGCAAGAGTGACCTGAATTTTGACTTCTTTTACATAAGCATACAAGAATGATAATGTTTAAACTCTCCTACTCAATTCTGTCCATAAGATCCACGATTTGGTAACACATTGCCACAGCTATGTGCACATGCCTTGGGAATCTGTTTACAGTGGTGTTTTAGGATACTCCTCATACTATGCTGTCGTTTTGATGCAATTGCAATACTTTTTATATAGGAATTGTAATTCTGTTTTTTTAAATTAAGGTCTTTTTCTTCATTATAGTTATAAGAAACTATAAAGCTCATATTTTGATTTTGAAACTTTAGATTACTTTTTTTTTTTTAGCATTTATAGCTTTATTTATATTGTGCAGGATGATTGGCTAAACTTTGTTAACTTTTTTTTCAATTGAGAATTTTCTGTTCTCCATGAATTTTAAGCACCAGGACAGGCTGTCTCTTATTCTTAGAACCCCCACCCTCCCAACAGTAAAAAAAGCACTGATATTGATGAATGGAGTATGAATTACTTTAAGGCTTTCCCACATTTGCTGCCTTTATATATTTTTCTCTATCAAGAACTGTCTGAATAAGGGAACTGTTCTGATTGGAGAATTTTGTCTACTTGATTGTAGTGTAGTATTTGATTGTCTATTAAATCTATCAGTGTTCAGGTGTTGGGCACATATTAATTAAGGTACTGATCCAAATGAAGCCTGAATTTGCCTTCAAAAATCTATAGCCTGGTAAGTGAGAGATTTGCCCATTTTAAAGCATGATCCTACTTCCCCTCCCCTTGGATTGGAAACAATGTTGTTTATGCTTTATTTCATTGTTTCCCAAACCTCAGTGATTCATGTCTCATACTCAGGACCTTTGTACGATTTGCAGCTGCCTATATTGTTATGCTTCTGGAAATGTGCTATTATTTTAAACTTAGCTGAGTCTGTTTGGTAATAGAAGCAATATTGTTGAATCTCTAGGTTGACAATATTTTCAAATAAAAAAGACTTTAATATAAATATTTGACTGCTCAGTAAGTACTGCTGTTCATACCCATCCCCCCCCCCCCCCCCATCATTCACACACCACAGGGAGACTCTACCTGTAACATCCCTTCTGGGAATGAGTCTGGCAGAAGAGAAATGTAGAACAGTGAGAGCCATAGCCGTGGGGACAAGAGCTGATGCTTATGGAGTGCATTTGCACTTGCCATTTTACTTTATCTCGTTCTTACAACTCCTTTCATGGGCACGTACATTTCAGAGGCACGAAGCAGAGGGCAGGGGAGAGAGGACTGGGTAGCTGGAAGCCATGTATGCTGTGATGTTTTCAGGTTAATTCTCTTTAGTCAGTTGATATTTCTCACCTGATTAGCACATGTAAATTATACCTGATGATGGAAGAATAAGGGTTCTCAACACTTGCTGTTTGTGAAGCAAAGTCATGATCCCAGAATGAAGATATTGGTGCCAGTTACACTGGACTGATAGCATAAAACATGTTTTCTTCCCCACTTTCCAGCTAGGTTTTTTTTTTTTTTTTTTGTCTTCCTTGATGCTAGTCAGCAAGAATATTTTTTCATGCTGAACCCTGATGGCATTGCTCAGAAGTCTTTGCAGTCAGAGGCAGTAATGCCAATTTATTATTGTTATTTTTGCTGTTCTTTTAGTGGTCTTACTCATGGCCCAGGCTTACCTGGAATTCACTATGGCGTGCAGACTGACTTTGAATGTGAGGCGATCTTCCCACCTCAGCTTCCTAAGGATTGCAGGTGTGAGTCACCATGCCCAGCGTCTACCTGCCTTAGTAGAATCCTCTAGGCTTTTTAGAGAATATAAAAATAAATACTTTAGTGAACATTGTCATAAGACATAGAATTATTAACATTAAACTTCCTCATGTTACAAAGGAAAACTCTGAACCTCAAGAGAATATGGTGGCAACTTCCCTCTGGGTCTGTGGTTGGTGTCGCCATTTGAAGAGTTGCACCGCAAATCGCTTCTGGGCCATTTGCCTAAGGCCATCTGGATAGTTGTGCAGTGGATTTGTTTTTAGATATGTGTCAGTTTTTCTTCCAGTGTGTGGTGAATTATAAGCATAACTCATGCCTTAGATGTTTTTCGCTCTGCATTCTTTCTTAGCAGTGTGTCTTACATGTGGCTGATGGGGCCTGATTGCTTTTTACTTACTAAATGATATAACGGACTCCATAAACTTGTTTAATCTTTTTTTTTATAAAGACAAAGTCACACTAGCCCAAGCTGTCAATGAATTTACTGTGTAATTGAAGATAGTCTTAAACTCCAGATCCCCTAATTCATCCCCCAAGTGCTGGGATTACCAGTGTGCACCACCATATCCATATCTGGATCCCCAAACCCTGTTTTTCATTGTTCTTTGCCATGAGATTCCAGATATATGCCTTAGTTTATTTTCCTGTTGCTGTGATGGAGTACTCTAGCAAGAGTAACTTAAGGGAAGCTGGGTGTGTTTAGCTTTTGACTCCAGGTACAGTCAGTCCATCATAACAGGGGAAGTCAAAATGGCAGGGACTTGAAGTGGGTAATCACATTACATCCACAGCAGAGCAAAGGACAATGATTGATGCATACATGTCTGTGCTCAACCACCTGTAACTCTGGCTCCAGAGGATCTGACACCTCTGGTCTCTGCAGGCATGCATGTATAAAGACCCCCGTGCATATAATTAAAAATAATAAAACAATTCTTTTAAAAAGGAAGATGAAAAAATCTAGAGTTGTATTGACTAGGTTGATTAAATATTTTATTTTTTGCATAATTTACATAATTTGCACAATTTGCATTTATGCATAATTGCATAAATGGTAGGAGTTACAGGACACAGTGATAACTATCTTCAGTAATTGTGAAACATTAGCTAGTGTGGTAGTTTGAATGTAATTGGCCCCCATAAGCTCACAGGGAGTGGCACTAGTAGGAGGTGTGGCTTTGTTGGAGTGGGTATGGCCTTGTTAGAGGAAGTGTGTCATTTGGGGGGCAGCTTTGAGGTTTCTTATGCTCAGGATACCACTCAGTGTCTCAGTCAACTTCCTGTTGCCTGCAAGATGTAGTAATCTCAGCTGCTTCTACAGCGCCATGGGTCTGCAGCAGAGCTGAAAGGGAAAGTGGACACATGCTCCCATCCCTAACCCAGAAGCAATCTCTAATTGATAGTCACTTGCAAATGTAAGTTGGTTTCCTCCAAGGGAGTCTTATTGGGAAACAAACTACTCTTAAGTGTAGACTACATGCCTAGCAGTAGATGGTCAACAGGAAACAAACTCAAAGGCATCTTTGGAGGTTCCTTGTTTCACAATGTCATTTCAGAGCTCTTCCTCTTTAAAAAATTATCTTT
>CABHPH010160243.1:0-32532 GCA_902168325.1 Peromyscus nudipes | reverse complement strand
ATATACAGAGAGAGAGAGACAGACAGACAGACAGACAGACAGACAAAGGTGCTCACACCTGCCAAAACTCCTGCTCACGTTTGCTACCTCTCCTGACCCTGCATTTCTCCACAAATCCCCCCTCCTCCTGTCCAGGCAATAGTCTCTTCTTAGTTACAGTGTCTGTTCATGAGGCTGGTCTGGCAGTTAAAGCTCCTCATTGGGATATCTGGAGTTTGCATTCAGTTTCATCATTTGAATATGTGTTTTTCTTAGAGTCATAGGTAACTTTCAAGCCCTTTGAGTTAAATCTCATTCACTGCTTCTTTTTTAGATCGTCCTTTTTTTCTCAGTGTTTTGTTGGGATTTCACCAGTCCTCAACCCCTGTTAGGCAGCCATGGAACAAATGAATGGAGTTTGTAAATGCCTTGAGTTGCGGGATAGATAGGATATGTGGGGGAGCATTCAGAAGAGAGGAGGTTGGGGAGGCATGGGCATGTAAGAATGTTCCATTGCTCTAACCTCAAGTGTAGCCTCTGTTGTCGTTTTGCTGGCTATTTTGACAGTGACCTCAGTTGAAAATGGGAATGTTAACAGCCTTTGCTTCGTAAAGATGCTGTAAGATTCCAGTGAAGTAATGCTGGCGAGAGGTGTAGCAGTATGCTTGCTAGTCTGTAATGGCTCAACAAATGTTGTCTACCCATCTGCTATTATTATTAAAGTCTTAGTACTCCCATTCTGTTCTTTAAATCTCTCCCAATGGCATTTCTAAATGATTTCTAATGTCTAGGCTAATGTGCTTTGTGCTTCTTTTCAGTCTCAAGCACTGTGGTTAAATAGATTAGAGGGCTTTTCCTGAGTCACAACTTCTTCCTAAGACACAATTGGGATTACTGTTTGACTGCTTGGAAACCACATGTGGTAGCTTGGGGAGACAGGAAACTACAACCTTGACCGAATGCAAGTTCTCACACAGTTTATTGCCACATATGAAATGTACTTGCATTCTCAGTGGCACGCCTGGAGACTTCAGGGAAAGTTCCTTTCTATTCTGTGTAAATACAAACCTCCCTGTGGCATTAACCAAAGAAACAGAGCCCTTCCGACTCAATGTATGGCCCAAAGGTGCTTTCGGCATGATGCTTCGATTGTCCTCTGCGATTAGGAGTCTTCCCTCATACCTCCCCCTGTAGACCACCCTCCGGTAACCATCTGCTCTTACACAAGAGGCCACACAGAGACCGGCTCTCACAACAGCCAGAGCCATGGGCCAACTGTTGCTGATAAAGGCAAAAGTGCTTCAGCCTGGAGTAGGGGCAGAAGAGAAGCAGGAACCCTTATCTGTTAAAGAATACATCCTCATATGGTTGTGAGGAAAGGGAGATAAAATAATGCCTGAAAGTGCTTTATAGATTGCACAGTATACGTGGAACACTAACAACTAGCTGTGTAATATCATGTGACTAGTTACTAATTTTTCCTCAAAATACTTTCTTTTGACCTCACAGAAATTTAAAAGTCAGTCTTATATAGATTCCACAGCTAGGACTTGGGGAAGAAAAATCTGAATAACTCAGATACCATTTGCCTCCTCAAACTTTTTTTTTTTTTTTTAAAAATACTCAGATTGGTTCTGGAGAGATGGCCCAGTGGTTAAGGGTGTTTGCTGCTCTTGCAGAGAACCTGAGTTTCCTTCTAAACACCCACAGTCCCAAATACCCAGGTGGCTCACAGGGGTTCAGTGTCCCTCTTCTGGCCTCTGCGGGCACCCACATGCATGTAATATACACATGAGAGAGAGAGACAGAGACAGACAGAGACAGGCAGAGATAGACAGAGACAAAGACAGACAGAGACATACAACCACACACATAAAAATAATTTTTTAAATGATACAATAGATTGTACAAAGCACTTAACTGGATGATTACCAAGTCTATGTCTTACTTTTATGCCATTCAAGAATGTATCTAAAATTGCATGTATAAACGTACTTAACAATGCACACACATACACATTTAAGGATGTATGTATATATAAGCCTTCTATAGCATTTTGCCTAGCCCTTCTCCTATGATTCCTTCTACAACCTTGTTACATTTTAGAGCATCCCAGCTTATGGCTCAAAGGGAAAACAAAGAAACAACCTGGTTAGCTAAAGGCCTGTGCCGTCCATTAGAGACAGAGCTGGAGCAGTCTAACCCTGTTCCGGTTTTCCCCCTTTCTACAATTCTCTGATAGGAAGGAGAGTGATACACACTAGAACTTGGCTACCAAAGACATTCTGATTGGTAGATAACCAAAGAAGAGATGCAGTGTGACCCAAATCCAGTTAAAAGTGAAAACCCTGTTGGGAAATTTCTCCTTAGCTGACAACAGGTGTTGTCATCAGTGCTCGGTGTAGCCACTTAGCAAATATCAGGCTGTCAGCGAGAGCCTCCTGGATGTTTCCTTAGGGAGCAGTGATTGCTTTGGCTGAATTCTGTTGCCGCAGCAGTTTTTCTGGCAGTACAGAGTCTGTAGTCAGACAATTGGAGGAGGTAACCATTTTCTAATAACCACTCCGGGCTGTTGGCACCTAACTACCTGGCACTGTCTGCTTTGTGCAGCTTGTCAAGTCTATCTGCTTGTCTAATTTTGCTGGGGAACCTGGTACTGCCTATCAAGTGCTTCACAACAGCTGGATCCAGTGTCTGCCCTGCAGGTGTTCAAGGAGGGAGGTAAGAGCAGCTCAGACAAGTGAAAATCAGAGAGAGTATTGAAAGTTGTCTGCATTGCGCAGCTTTTCTCTCTGCGTTTCCACGGTGTTTGAAATCAGGATGTGGTCCTGAGTGAGTGACTCCAGGAAACACTTGGATGTTCGTTCATTCTGTCTAATTGGGCTTCTTGAACCTCACATAGACCGGCTTCATCCTGTTTCGGAGTCTATAGCACCGAGTTTCACCCCCACCCCCTTCCTGTGCGCTCTCTCCTTCCTCTGGTTTGTGGGTTGTGCAATTGCTTCTTCTTCTTCCTCCTTTGAGAGGCAGGCTGAGCTGACGGGGAAAGGGACCTTGTGCTTCTCTGCTCCTTATGCAGCGGCAGCTCCAGTAGCAGCTGCAGGTTTTCCTCTCCTGTTTTTGAAACCTGAGGGGGACTCTTTTCCAGTTTTTCTATAGCTCCCTCTTTTCGCTCATCAAGTGAAGTGAAAGTTGGATCCTTTTCCAAACTTGAGCTTGTAATGTTTCCATTCCCAAAGAGTTATGCTTATAAAATGAACATAAATATGTTAAACTTGGGATTGAGTTGGTGACTTTTGTAAACCCCAGATAACTCCACTGTGTAGTTGTTGTGAATTTTCTTAACAATCTGTTAATTTGTCTGAACTTTCTCTAAAGGCAATTATGTACAAAGCCTCTTAAAACTAAAGCTCTGAATTTGCAATTGGCAGCTTCCTACTAGGGCTCTAGAAGGCTCCTAAATCCTGGAGATTAGGTCTTCTTATAGCAAACCTAGGTGTATATTATTTAAGGAACCCCTAATTCATGAGAGGGTACGTTTGATCCCCAGCACAAGCAAACAACACCTCCCAACCCCCATCACCACATACATTTCAAGGAAGTTTTAGGGCAGCAGTTCTCAACTGGTGGGTCACAACATTGGAAAACACATATTTCTGATGGTCTTAGGAACTGAGACAACGCTAAGTAGCAAAATTACAGTTATGAAGTAGCACCAAAGACAGATTTATGGTTGGGGGTTCCTAAGACCATTGGAAATATGTGTTTTAGGAGATTTTTAATATTTTAGGAGATTTTAATGGAGAGCCTTAAAATGCTCCATTGCTGTCAGTGACCGTAGTGAACTTATCCCATCTAGGACAGTTTATGATTATACTCACATTGAAACCTCCCAGGGATTTTATTTTTAGCTCATACATGCCATCTATCATCACCAGCCTTACATATTAGAGTGCATCAGTCACTATCAGGAACCTTGTCTTGAGTTAGTTAAGATCCTACGGATAGCCGCTGACATTTCACTAGCTGTGTTTTGAAATAAGGTCTACTTGAGTCTGGGTTAAGGGATGACTTTGGCTCTCAAAGCGAGGCAGGCCTTGGTAGCTGGGTAAAGAGAATCCCCTCACTCTTACCTCTGACTTTCTAATAAATTTGTACTTGTGACCTTAATAGACTTACTGCTTCTTTCACTGAAACTTGAAGATTTTAACAGTTTCTCCCCAACAAAAAAACTTCAGAGTTACTTCTTCTAGCACTCTTGAAATTACTAAGGCTACATTGTGGCTTCTTGAAGGCACAGACCATGTCTTACTTGCTGAGTCACTTCCTGTTTTATCTTCAGAGCCCTCCATGTTCCCTGGAGCAGAATATCCATTTAGTGAATGAAATGAAGGAATGGAGTTAGAGAAAGTTGCATTTTCATGGCAAAATAGGATGAACAAAAACTAGTGGTATATCTGGGAGGCTGAGGCAGGAGGACTGTGGGAGTTTAAGACCAGTCTTGGCTACATAATGAATTCCTGAGCAGCCTAGACTACAGTGTATGACCTTCTTTTTTTTTAAACCCTTAAAAATATATTTAACATTTCTTCACATTTTCTAGATTTTCAATTACAGAAGTATTGAGGAATCCCCCCAACCCCTGCCGCCATGGGTGATAGAGCTGAATCTTACAGGCAAGTTGAAGGCCCAGGCAGCCTAGACATCAGTATTCCCATGGTGCGAATTGTATAAAAAAGGCTGTGGGTGTGAGCTTGCTGTCTTTTCATAGATCACCTAGAATCTGGCCAACTTCCTGCCTTGTCTTTGGATATTAGTCAGCCTGCAAATCCCTCATCTGTTTATTTAGTCCAGAGCAATACCGTGGAAACAATAACCATTGCATTGGCCTGTGTTTGTGCTTATGACAAACAACTGATATGCATTGGTTTCTTTCGTCATCCTCACAATGGTTCTGTGAGATAGGTATTACTGTTCTTTCTTTTTCACAGATGAAGAGACTGGGCTCAAGGAAATACATTCTCCCAGGTCACACAGTTGCTACACGATGGGGCTACAGAGTACGTGCCCTCCACCACATAGGTAACAGGAGCTTCTTTGTGAATTTAGAGCACATGTGGCATCCAGGAGAGGCTTACTGTGTACTAAGTCAGACTGTAAATGATCAATAGGCAGTGCTAAACAGGCCACAGACAATCTTGTAGAATTTTGGCTGCTCGTACTAATGGCTGCTTCTGATTATAAACCTACTTGATGCTGGAAATTTCTTTTTATGATAACTCATTGAGTTGTTATAAAAGAGGTATTCTTGCCTTTGTTTTATATGAAAAAAACAAAGTTAAAAAGGCTGAGATATTGGTTTAGGATGATATAAGTACCACCCGATGCAGCTGAGGATGAAATCTAGGTTGGACCTTGCTGAAAGCCCATATTCTTTCTGCTCCTTAACTTCTTGTTGTGATTAAACTCAGATTTGTTATTTATCAGATATCCCTGCCATTTTACTTTAAAAATATTGACTTATTTTTATTAAGGCATAGTTGACAAAAATTCTAAATATTTATCATTCCCAGTATGATGTTTTGATACCATGAATGGTTAAATCAGGGTAATTAACAGTTCATCACCACCTTACATATCAATTGTTTTTTTGTCATAAGAACCTTCCCAATCCACTCTCTTCAGTCTTCTCTAGTTCTGCTAATTGACTCCTGGGATCTAAGGTTCAGACTGGTGCAATTTCTGTATTACAGATTTATTATTTAAAGTTGTTTTATTATCACTGTTGTTGTTCCACTCACAAGCCTTTTGAAACTTGTCTTTTTCATACCCAAGATCTTGGGAAAAGATTAATTTAATGAGTCTTTAAATAGTTATTAGTATATGTTCAGCTAAGGCATGTGATGGCAAAGTTGCTCACATCTCCCTGATTTTTCTTTTTCTTCATTCCCCCATGTAGTTGTAAAGTAAGAGGGGACTTGAGAAACCACTCTTTGAGGTCTCATATATGCTCAAGCCATGCCCAGTGTTTCAGACCACTTCCTGTTACCTGTGGGTCGAGATGTAGGACTCCCAGCTCCTTCTCCAGCACCATGTCTGTCTGCATGCCCTCATGACACATCATGATGACCATGGACTATGCCTCTGCAAATGTAAGCCACCCAATTAAATGTTTTTCCTTTGTAAGAGTTGCAGACAAATATGGTATATACTCATAAGTAGATACTAGATGTAAAGCAAAGGATAACCAGACTGCAACTCACAACTCCAGGGAGGCTACCTAGTAAAGAGGACCCTGAGAAAGACACAGGGATTGCCCAACGACAGAGAAATGGATGCGATCTACATGAGCAAACGGGGGGGGGGGTAATGGAGGGCAAGGGTCGGGGGGAAGAGAGCTAAGGAGAGCCGGAGGTCCCAGCTGGATCAGGAGCAGAGTGGGAGAATGGGGAGGGAGATACCATGATGAATGAAGACCTCAGGGGAATAGGAAGAAGCAAAGCTAGAGAGGTCCCCAGAAATCCACAAAGATACCTTCACTGTAGACTACTGGCAATGGTCAAGAGAGTGCCTGAGCTGACCTGCTCTGGTGATTGGATGCCGGAACACCCTGGCTGTCATGATAGAACTCTCATCCAGTGTCTGATGGAAGCGGATACAGAGAGCCATGGCAGAGCCCCAGGTGGAGCTCCGGGAGTCCAATTGGCGATAGAGAGGAGGGATTGTATGAGTGAGAGAGATTGAGACCATGATTGGAAAAAGCACAGGGACAAATAATCAAACTAGCAGAAACACATAAACTGTGAACCAATGGCTGAGGAGCCCCCATGGAACTGGACCAGGCCCTCTGGATAAGTGGGACAGTTGATTAGCTTGAGCTGTTTGGGAGGCCCCCAGGCAGTGGAGCCGGGACCCATCCTTGGTGCATGGGCTGGTTTTTTGGAGCCTGGGGCCTATGCTGGGACACTTTGCTCAGCCTTGGTGCAGGGAAGAGGGGACTGGACCTGTGTTGGCTGAGTCTGTCAGGCTGGACTGACTCCCTAGGGGGGACCTTGCCTTGGAGGAGGTGGGAATGGGGGGTGGATTGGGGTGAGGGCTGGGGGGTGGGAGGAGGGAGGATGGGGGAATCCGTAGCTGATATGTGAAATCAAGTTAATTATAAAATAAAAAAAAAAGTTGCCGTGGTCGTGATGTCTCTTCATAGCAATAGAAATCCTAAAACAGAAGTGAAACACATTATATTTTATCTTATTTTATGTGTATGGATGTTTTGCTTGCATTTATATCTGTACACCACATATGTGCAGTGCTTGTAGAGGCTAGAGATTTGTGGGTGCTGAGAACTGAACCCAAGTCCTATAGAAGTTCAGTAAGTGTTTTTTAACTGCAGAGTAATCTCTCTAGCCCTTGAAACATGTTTTCATATAACTGGTTAGTCAGAACTAGACACATAGCCCCAAACAAGGGTGAGTAAAACAGAAATACTTGGCAATCAGCACTAATGATGACCAGAGAGAGATTTAGGCTCTGAGTCTGGCATTCCCTTCCAGGCCCCCTATTTCTGGAACTCTGGCAAAAGCAACCCACTTATCAAAAGGGATTCTGTCCTTTACTGGCCACAAGGAAAACAAAGAATTGAATTCAGTTTTCTTTCATTTTATGCTTTAAGTTTGAAAAACAACTCTGTGTACAAGGAAGTGAAGGCTCATCACCGTGAGTGCAAAAAATAAAGATCTTAGGACTGGAGAGATGGCTCCGTAGTTAAGAGCACTTTCTACTCTTGTAGAGAATCCAGGTTTGGTTCCCAGCATCCACATGGCTGCTCACAACCGTCCATAACTCTAATTCCAGGGATCTGACACTTTCTTCTGACACAGGCACCAGGCATACACATGATGTACATACATACATGCAGGCAAAACATTTCTCATACACGTATAATAAAATAAATACATATGGGCAGAGGAGAGCAGGCCTTGAGATCATAAGGGTGGGAGAACTGTCCCTGTCTGCCACCAGCTGTAACACTCAGGAGAGCAGGCCCTGCATCTCACATGGGCAGCACAATAGAGCCAACGCCATTGGCAGAGGTGTGGGTGAGCCAGCCCTGAAGTTGTGAGCATGGGAGAGCTGTCCTTATTAGCCATCTGTTATGTGGTAGCATGGGTAGGGGAGAGATGTCCTCCACCCTGTTCATCAACACCTGAGGCAGGTTGGAGAGCTGGCTCTGAGGTCACAAGAGCAGGAGAGCTGCCTTTGCCCCTCACCAGCTGCAGCACTCAGGAGAGTGGCCCCTACACCACTCCTGGGCAACACAGTACGGCTGACGCCCAATGTGTAAGTGTAGGAGATTTGACACTGAGGACAGGAAAGCAGGAGAACTGGCCCTGCCCCTTGCTCATTGCTGCAAGAGGTGAACTAGCAAGGACAAAGCAGGAGACCTCACCCTGGTGGTGAGGACAAGGGAGAACAGGTGGGCCGACCAACCCTGCAACTACCCAGCCCCAGAACCAGGGTTATGTTTGGTGCATACCAACATCTATCCCATCTGTGAGCACGTGAAGGAGTTGGCCCTACAGACCCAAAACTGCAGGATTTCCATGCCACAGGACAACCACAGGATAACCAAGAGGAGTCCCAGTGAGGGCCCAGCTTCGATAGTGTAGCAGAAACCAGAGGCCTCGAACCAAACCAATGACTCCTTATAATGAACACTTGCAAATAAAGATAAATGGATAAAAGGGTTTACTGAGTGACACAGCTTCCATGATGAGAGTAATTTTTTCCTTCTCTCTTTTTTTCTTTTTTCTCTTAAATTTTATTTTATTTTGTTTGGGGGGCGGCGCAGAGTTTGCAAGGGCAGAGGGTGGATGTGAAGGGTCCAGAAATGAATGGGATGGAGATGCTTGATGTGAAAGACACAAAGAATAAATAAAAAGAAAAAAAAAACAAAATTGAGACAGGGTCTCACATTGTCTAGGCTGAAAAAAAATACATTTAAAAAATGAAAATCATTAAAAAGTTTGTAGACGTTTTGGCCACTATCTTAGATTATTGTTTAGACACATCTGGAATTACATTTATAATGCTTAATCAAGCCTGTCAGTTACAAAGATTCGTCTGTTTGTATCATTCTGTCACTGGGTAAAGAGCAATTCTGCATTAAAAGGGTACTTTATTTAGAATCAAAAATTGTATAATGACATTTTTGTTGGCTCTTTTTTTTTTTTTTTAGGTTAGGTGTGCCTATCCATTTAAATGTGCACAAGATGTATTACTATGGTCATTCCTTCTCATGTCTTAGTTTTCTCTGTAAAAATGGGAAATAGTGACACCCACTCTCACTGTTGTAAAGACTAAATTTTTCAAGTATGAAAAACATTTAGTCCTGTGTAGATCTTTAGCAACTGTTCAAAAATGTTAGCTATTCTTATTGCATCATCCTCATTATTCTGACCCCTGAGATAGACTCAGCCTTTCCAGCAAAGCTCTTTGCTATGATTTGAATGTGAAATGCCCCCCCCCCAGACTCATGAATTTGAACACTTGGGCTCAGCCAACAGTGCTGTTTTGGGAGGTGGTAGCACTTTGTCGATAACTACTTATGCTCCCTGATATGCTAAGTTGTGAGAAGTGACCAATGCAAGTCCCCATTGCCACAGGCCAGGTTGTTCACTGTACCTTCCCTGCCAAGATGGACTGTATTCCACAATAAACTACTCCTCTCTTGAATTGCTTCTGTTAGGTGTTTTTTTTGTCACAGTGATAACTAAAAAGTAATTAACATACCCTACAAAAAGACTTTGAAATAAATGAAGATCAACTCTTTACTAGGGAATGAATTTCAGGGGAGGTCTTTGGGGTCTTTATAAATTTTTAATCATATTGATTTATTTTGTTTGTGTGTGGGCACGGTGCATGCTTGTGAGTACACACGTGTGAAGGCCAGAGGATAGTTTCCAGGAGTCCATTTTCTCCCTCCACCATGAGGCTGTAGGAGTTAAAATCAGATAGTCAGTCTTGGGAATGAGCACCTTTCCCCATTAAACACTCCCACCAGCCCTCTTGGGAGTCTTCAGACACTTGCCCCATAGGTACTGAGTTAAACAGGCCTATGAAGGAATGTCTCTGGAGGGCCTGGTGGTTTTGTCTCCACTCTCTTCACTACTAAAGCCAGCCAAGTCACTGTCTCTATCATTCTCAGACAATGAAGGCACTGGATCCTTATTATCATAGAGGATGAGTTTCTCTTTGTTTCTGGTGATTAAAAAGAAGGCTCCTTAGGATGCTGCTGTGGGATGTTCTGTATGGCAAATGTGTTGCTAATAAAACACTGATTGGCCAGTGGCTAGGCAGGAAGTATAAGCGGGACTAACAGAGAGAATAAAAAGAACAGGAAGGCGGAGGGAGTCACTGCCAGCCACCGCCAGGACAAGCAGCATGTAAAGATGCCGGTAAGCCACGAGCCATGTGGCAAGGTATAGATTTATAGAAACGGATTAATTTAAGACATAAGGACAGTTAGCAAGAAGCCTGCCACGGCCATACAGTTTGTAAGCAATATACGTCTCTGTGTTTACTTGGTTGGGTCTGAGCGGCGGTGGGACTGGCAGGTGAAAGAGATTTATCCTGACCGTGGGCCAGGCAGGACAACTAAAGCAACAGGATGCCATTGAAAACATCACATTCTTGAACATGTTCTCTTTGCTATAAGCAGGTGCCAGATCCCAACACCTCATTTCTGCTCACAGTTCATGTGGAAGCTAGTTAGTGATCTATTTGATGGAAATTTAGGCTGGCATCACCCTTGGGTCTGGATGTGATGCCATCCTCTTCTGCTTTTTTTTTTTTTTTTTTAACTCCTGGGCTGTGGGTTGTATTACGTGTGACTTGGCAATAGATGAGGACGACACTTCCTTACTTGGCTGTAGGGGACCTTCCTGCCCATTCTTCAGCTGCCATAGTCTCATCTGTGTTTCTTAGTAGTATCTTTGACCTAAAAGAATCTTCCCCCAATGAGCAAAATTCTTTAATTTTAAATATAGGTTTTGGAGGCAGATGAGAGTCTGAATTTGTTTGGCCGCTTACTAGTTGTATGATATTATGCAATCTCTTGACCTCTGTCAGCTTTAATTTCCTTATTTGAACAGGTTGTTGTTCATTATTTGAACAGGGAAAAGGGATTGGACTTTAGAGAAGATTAGGAGATAATGTGGGTAGATATTGTTGATGGATTGGGTGAGGCAGAGGGAGGGGGCAAGGATGACTACCAGGTTTCTGTCTCAAGGACTTGAACTTGGGTGGTGTTTTAGTGCAGGGGAGATAAAAGAAGGTGTGTGTGTGTGTGTGTGTGTGTGTGTGTGTGTGTGTGTGTATGGAAGATACAGAGAGGCAGAGATAGAAAGGGCAAGACTAATTTACAGCTTGGGTTTAATAAATGTTGTCTGTATATACATGTGTGTGTTTTTTATTTGCATATGGGTACAAGTGAGTCATGGCATGTATATAGCCAGAGAACAACCTTGAATACTGGTCCTTGCCTTCTACCTTGCTTGAGACAGAGCCTCGGTTTTCACTGCTGTGTAGACCAGGCTTTCTGGCTTGTGAGCTTTCAGGGATTTTTATGTATTTGCCTTTCATCTCACTGTGGGAACATTGAGATTACAGATGCCCTTTACCATGCCAGAGTTTTCATGGCTTCTGGGGATTTGAACTCAGGTCTTCATGGTTGTATACCAAGCACTCTTCTTATCTCTTCAGCTGGCTATGTGATTTTGAGGTACTTTTTGGACAATGTGGAAATGATGACTTGATATTTTCATGAGA
Source organism: Peromyscus nudipes (assembly GCA_902168325.1). Lineage (NCBI taxonomy): Eukaryota > Metazoa > Chordata > Mammalia > Rodentia > Cricetidae > Peromyscus > Peromyscus nudipes. Next base: position 20,727 of record CABHPH010160243.1, on the reverse strand, counting down.
GATCTGGATTGGTAACAGAGCTTTCAAAGTCCTTGTATAAATAGAGTAATATAAGTAAAGTGAACCTCTGCAACTAAGAGAACATTGGATGAGCCTTGGGAACATCTTTATTTACTGGTCTCAGGGGAATGGGGAAATCTGAAAAAAATCACTTTATGTTATCATAAGTCTCTGATTTTCCTCTTCTTGAAACATCAGCTTTTGAAATGAAGAAGAAATTATGTTGTCTATGTAAAACAAGGGGACAAACCTCAGTAAGGTTCCTCAGTAGATACAGAAATGCATTTTTAGCCTATTGAAACCAACACTTACCTAGGGGAGTAGGGAACAGAGATAGTCAAGTAAAAAGATTGAAGGGAGTTCGTGAGGTCCCGAGATCAGACACTTTATGTTTGTTCTGACAATAATCGGAATGGTTAACATTGACTCTGTGCTCACCCTTCTAGATTCCAAAATAGCATTGACCTGGTGGTGAGAGTTTGCTGTGTAAATGCCACATTGAGAAACACAGGTGGATTTGAGGGTGCTGGGGAGTGACTAGATCAGCTATCCAATGGCTTGTCATCTTGTATAGGAAAGGCTGATAGACTCAGGAAATGAAAACAGGAAGTTGAAGGACTCAATGCGTTTGGAGAGTGGGTGTGGCCATTGGTAGTCAAGAGAGCACTGGACAAAAGGGTCAGAGGGTGGATAATTTGTACTTGTGATCTTGGGTGTAGAGCCAGCCATCTTTGTAATTTTTTCAATAAACTTTTTTGAGATTATAAATACAATTACATCATTTCTCTCTCCCCTTTCTCTCTCCCAATCTTCTCACACATCCTTGCTTTCTTTGCTGCCTTGCTTTCTTTGAAATTAATGGCCTCTGTTTTTTTTTTAATTGTTGTTAGGCAACCATATTGGTGAGACATCATGGGTATAGCTTTTGACATTTCTATAAGACAAAAATCTTACAGCAAACTTCCTATTCCTCTGGTTCTTACAACATTTCTGCTCCATCTTTTGAAATCATCCTCTGAGCTTTAGGTATAGTAGTTGGAGATGTGTCAGTTGGGATAGTGTGAAGCCATTCTTGGTGATGAGAAACTCTGAGCTCTCTCCTTGGCAGTGTGAGGGCACATAAACACCAAAGGATCGAGCTGCTAGGCTAAGGTGTGGCTGTTTCAAGAGAGCAATCAAAGAGGAAGGATAGAGCTAAGGACAGGGGAAGTAAATTGGCTTTCTTCTGGTGAATGAGCATTCCAGAAATGTGAGCTTTAATTGGATTAGGTGACCACAAATATTACAGAGATGGAATGAGTCATTTAGTGACAAAGATGTCTGAGGGTCTGAGGCAGGAACCTTCCCATCATGTCTGGATGGGCTCCTTGTGGATATGGACCTCTGTGTGCAGAGCAGAGGGGCTAGGTCAGTTCTCCCTGATGCGGAAGGATATTCTTATTTATTATCTCATTTCTAGCCTCATAATAAGCCTGAAAGTTGGGCACAGCAGTAATAATAGGATATCTACTTTTCTTCTACCTTTGGAGCTGTGACGATTCAACACAATCATTTGTGCTAAAATACTTTTAACAAGCTCAACTCACTACATATGCAGGTTTTATTGTTACTCACACCTTTGAAGCATTTCTCTTTGTGTTTTTCAGGGTATCATAACACATTCCTTAAGCAATTAGGGCTTCCTTTTAACAAAGCCAAGGCTGCCATCTGGTTAGATGCTCTGTTGATTTTGAAGTCTTGATGTGGACTGGCATTTTTCCCTGGAGTTTGGGCACCTCCTTAGAAGCTTCTCACGGCCAAAACTTCATGTCTTTGTCTGTCTGCTACAGAGCTTCTCACGGCCAAAACTTCATGTCTTTGTCTGTCTGCTACAGATTCCACACTCCCATCCAGGCCACCCACCAGGTTCCACTCTTCAGCCCCCAAGGACACCCTTACCTGCTGATTGCTTTCTAGAATAACTGAGCTGAGTGACAGCCCTAAGCAGTTCACCAGTGTGGTCTAGTTTTCTAGGTTTCCCTGGTGAGTTAACAGAGATGCCTCCACTAGACTCTGGGAATTGCAATTCTACATTGCCTATGGTATTTTCAGATTGTCCTGAAGAGAGGCAAATATGACCCTATCGAAGCAGTATTCCTTTAGTGGTAGCCCCTTTGAAGTTTAGCAGACCATGCTTGATTCTTAGCTGTTAGAATTTCTTGGGAAGGGAAAAGAAGCTTCAGAGATGGTGTAAATGGTGACTCCTCCTCCTCCTTCGCCCTTCTCAAGCAGTTTCGCAAGCTTCATCGCGTTCTCTGCTGTTGTCAGTTGCTTGTGTTTTCCTTTCAAGACTTGGGACCTAGGGTCTGTTCTGCAGAAAACATACTCATTGGAGCCATTGGGTATATACCATATGAATTGTTCAGTACAACACACCTCATCCGCTGTTAAGGCAAGAACATTTTTATTTAATGGGGAGTCAGAACCTATGTGGCATGCTCTCTTCACTCACTTGATTTATAACACTCCATGATGCACACACCTTCTACTCAGGGTTTTTACTCCCTGTGTCTTTATTCTGGTCATAAGGAACACTTTTTGGCCAGGTAGAAACTGCCTCAGGATATGCCATGGTCATGGAAGTTCTTTGACCTATCATTGACTTTATTTGGAGGCTCTAAACATCACCCTGGAAGACTGATTGTCCCTGCTACCATCTTTCTCCAGCAAGTCATCTAAATTTAGTGCAGCTCTCTGACTTCTTCCACTTGGATACCCTTCAAGTTCCTTCACATGCCTAGAGTTATTACCATGTGGAGAGGAAGAGCTGACACATACCATGGAAACATTAGCTGGTTTAGAATTCATGTTCTACTTACATTTACTTCTCTTAATAATGCTACTTCTGTGGCCTCCTGAGAATTTCCCAAACTGCCTGCTTATCCTTTATCATGTCACTCTAGACTCCACAAGGCATCTTTATGAAAAAACAGAGATGTGGAAGGGGAGAGGCTCCATTATGCTCCCCCTCCAGGACCAGCTTCTGTTGGAAGAACCCCTCTTAAGTCTGGTGCAGTGGCACACACCTGTAATCCTAACACTTGACAGGCTGAAGCAGGATTGTGAGTTTCAGAGCATGAGTTTTAGAGAGTTTGTGGCTATATAGTAAGACCCTGTATCAAAAACATAGAAATGACCATTTGGTATTGGATAGCTAATTTATGTGATTTTTTGCCAAGGAAAGACTATTTTTCCATTTTCTACCTTACGTAGTTGCCTGTAGTTTTTTTTTTTTGTCTAGAAATGAGGCCTTGTGAGCGTTCTTCTTTCCATGTTATCATGTTAAATGGTCAGCCCTGAAAACATATATATATATATATATACATATACATATATATGTATATACAAGCTACACTATACAGACTGAGCAGACTGTTTATATATTTAGGAGCACACACACACACACACACACACACACACAAATACTTGGTGCAGAAAAGGCCTTTGACAAAAATCCAACCTCCCTTCATGATAAAAGTCCTGGAGAGACCAGGGAAACAGGTACATACCTCAACAATTTACAGCAAGCCCACAGTCAACACCGACCTAAACAGAGAGAAACTCAAAGCATTTCCACTAAAATCAGGAACAAGAAAAGGATGTCCACTCACTCTATATCTATTTAATATAGTACTTGAAGTCTTAGCTAGAGCAGTAAGATAACTGAAGGAGATCAAGGGGATATACATAGGAAAGGAAAAAGTCAAAGTATCTTAATCAGCAGATGATATGATATGATAGTATACATGTATGACCCTAAAAACTCCACCAGGAGACTTTTATAACTGATAAACACTTTCAGAAAAATAGCAGGATACAAAATTAACACACAAAAATCAATAGCCTTCCTACATACAAATGACAAACAGTCTGAGAAAGAAATCAGGGAAATAGTATGTTTCACAATAACCATGAAAAATATCCTAGGATAGCTCTAACCAAGCAAGTAAAAGACTTGTATAATAAAACCTTTAGGACATTGGGGAAAGAAATCGCAGAAGGCAAGCAGCTTTCTTTTTTTTAAAAAATATTTTTATTTTATAATTAACTTAATTTCATGTATCAGCCACGGATTCCCGTCCTATCTCCTCACCCCCCCAGCTCTCCCCCCAAGTCCACCCCCCATTCCCACTTCCTCCAAGGCAAGGTCTCCCCTGGGGAGTCAGTCCAGTCTGGTAGACTCAGTTGACACAGGTCCAGTCCCCTCCTCCCTACACCAAGGCTGAGCAAAGTGTCCCAGCATAGGCCCCAGGCTCCAAAAAACCAGCCCATGCACCAAGGACAGGTCCTGGCTCCACTGCCTGGGGGCCTCCCAAACAGCTCAAGCTAATCAACTGTCCCACTTATCCAGAGGGCCCCGTCCAGTTCCATGGGGGCTCCTCAGCCATTGGTTCACAGTTCATGTGTTTCCACTAGTTTGGCTATTTGTCCCTGTGTGGATACTAGATGTAAAGCAAAGGATGACCAGACTGCAACTCACAACTCCAGGGAGGCTACCTAGTAAAGAAGACCCTAAGAAAGACACAGGGATTGCCCAACGACAGAGAAATGGATGAGATCTACATGAGCAAACTGGGGGGGGGGGGGGGGGGTAATGGAGGGCAAGGGTTGGGGGAAAGAGAGCTTAGGGGAGCGGGAGGTACCAGCTGGATCAGGAGCAGAGTGGGAGAACGGGGAGGGAGATACCATGATAAATGAAAGCACCATGGGAATAGGAAGAAGCAGAGTGCTAGAGAGGTTCGCAGAAATCCACAAAGATACCTCCACTGTAGACTACTGGCAATGGTCAAGAGAGTGCCTGAGCTGACCTGCTCTGGTGATCAGATGGCCAAACACCCTGGCTGTCATGATAGAACTCTCATCTAGTGTCTGATGGAAGCAGATGCAGAGATCCACGGCCGAGCCCCAGGTGGAGCTCCGGGAGTCCAATTGGCGAGAAAGAGGAGGGATTGCATGAGTGAGAGAGATTGAGAACATGATTGGAAAAAGCGCAGCTTTCGTTTTATTCAGTGATGGAGAACCAGATGGAACTGGTTCTTACTTACCAGGCATCAATCATTACTTTTTGCTTCCAAGGGGGAGGGGGAGGAGTCTCTATAAAGCTAGACTTTTGTTTTATTTTAACCTTTCTTCTTCTTTCATACATTACATCCCTACTACAGTTTCCCCTCCTTCTATTCCTCCCAGAACCTCCCTCCACCTCCCCTCTTCCCCAGATCACCTCCTCCTCTGTTTCCCTTAAAAAAAAAAAAAAGGGAAGCCTCCCAGGGTTATCCACTGAGCATACATGGCCTAACAATATACAATAAGACTGGGTACAAATCCTCCTATCACGGCTGGACAGATGGACATGGCAGCCCGGTAGGAGGAAAAAGGGTCCCAAGCACAGGCAGAAGAATCAGAGACACTCCCCACTCCCACTGTTAGGAGTCCCACAAGAACACCAAGCTGCACAACCACAAACTATATGCAGAGGACCTAGGTCAGACCCATACAGGCTCTGTGATTGCTGCTTCAGTCCCAGTGAGCCCCTATGATCTCTGGTTAGTTGATTGTGTGGGCTGTTCTTGTGGTATCCTCAACCCCTCTGGCTCCTACAAAGCTAGTTTTTGTATTAATGAGTTATGAACTGTAACATTTTGAGTGATAAGAGTGGTAAGAATAAAAAATAAAATAAAATAAAAGACCATGAGTTTGAAAGAGAGAATGGGGAAGTACATGAAAGGGTTTGAGAGAGAGAAAAGGGAAGGAGTTCATGCTGTAATTATATTTTAATCTCAAAAAATAAAAAATATTTTAAAAAGTGCCAAAAGTGAACACATTTTAAAAATGCTTTTATCTTTGTTGGTCAGTGAGTGTTATTTTCAGTTTACAAACTCTAGCAGTCAGGGACGAGCATTTTTTTTTTTAACCACAACAAATCTAGACTGTTTCATTTCTTATTAAAGAGCCTTAATCATTGTCATCTCAGGACTCAGTACTATGGCCAGGATGCTGTGGTTAGGAGGGTGGGATGTCAAACAGCAAAGCTTCAGAAAGTGTGAGCAAAACTGAGTCATGGAAGCAACTACCTCGGTTTCCCCTTCTAAACTCAGCTCCAAAGTGTGTTACTGTCATTACTTTGAGGGCTGATTTAAAAGGAAAATAAAAAAGGTGAATTTATACAAGCAACTAAGTGTCTGTGACTTTTGGAGAGCTTGAGCTGTGAAGGTAGCATAGATGATCTCTGCTGATGTATGCAGCTCACGTCTAATGCAGCAGGTCCACCAGGACCTATTGATTGTTCCTTTTGGAAGGAATAGAAAGAGTCCCAGTTATCTCAATAATTCCAAAAACCTAGTCTTTATATTCTCTCTTTAGGTATAAATCACATCTAGAAGCAGACTTTGCATTAGGGTCATGAACAAGGTACAAAAGTCAAGGAGATATGTTGAATCTTTAAGGTTTCTTTTGTCTCCAACTTGTCTTTCATTTTCTCTTTTCTGTTTTTGGAATTCATATATGTTCTCGCTTTACCAACCATTTACATTTTGACTCAAATAAGATAATAACTGTAAGTTTTTAAACAAGAGCTGTGGTCTGCCACGGTTTTCAGTGCCCATCTTCTTAGCCTAGTGCCTGCCACATGAATCACTTAATATATTAATTGAATCTTATTCTTTCATCTTCCCCTTAAGATCTCTCCCTTTCTCTCCACTTGCATAAAATAAAGAAAATCAGACTATTCCATACTTGCTCTTCCTGCTCCAGCAGTACACAGGACAGAAAGGACCCTCAACCTTATGGACTTGGTAATCGACCAGGGAAGGGAAGCATTGAACAAATAACTCCTGAAAGAATAAGGAAAACGACATGATGCAAGGGGCTGTAACTAATGATCATAAGATGTGTCTGTGGGGAGCTGTGATCTGATAGAAAAATAACATTTGACTAGGTGCAGCTGTGGTATCAGCAAGGCAGTATTCACCGTTTTTTCAAGTTATAAATAATTACCATTATTTATGGTATCCTAGGCAGATGGACAATGTGTACTGTCATGGTTAATCTTGACTGCCAACTTGATTGGACTGAGAAAAGCTTGCCTAGGAGATTATGAGAGCACACTTCTGGATGTGCCAGTAAAGGCATTTCCAGAGACAGCTGGCCTGAGGGACAGTAGCTAGGGTAGAGGCGAAGGCGGAACAGAACAAAAGCAAAAGGAAGAGGAAGCCAGCAAGGATGCGGAGGCTTGATTTTTTCCTGAGCAGGCCTTTGATGCTGCTTTCATCCCCCCTGGACATCTGATACTAGTTTCCTAAGCTTTTCAACGTAGATTCATGATGATGACTTTACAGGATTTCCAGGTCTCCTCTCTTGGTCAGCGGCTTTATCCCTTATCCCTCGTTCCTAAGGCCCCCATCTTGGAATGAACTACTGGATCCTTGGTATGCTAATGGCCATTGTGGGAGTATCCAGCCATGGACTATTGAAGCCAAGCTATTCAATCCTGTTTTGCATGTATATGTATATTCTCTCTAGAGAACTCTGAGTAATACATGTACAAAGCTTTGTTTTCAGAGAGCATGGTTCACTAAAGAACTCTTAAAGTGTACTTTTTCCATAGATGGAAAGTAAAGGGATTGTTTTTTAGAGATCTGTGCTGAGCTTTCCTCTCGAGGCATAACCGCTGGTCTCTTTGTGGTTTTGCAATGGTAATAACAAGATTACAGTACTGGATGGGCTTTTGTAGTAAATGACACAGTTTCTGAATTTTTTTCTCAAATCATAAATAGTTGATCAAATAGAATATCATGAAGCTTGGAATTTTTATTACTTTAAATAACAAAATACCTATGAGTAGGTAGTATTATAATGAAAAGAGATTTACTTTGACTCAATTCTGAAGGTCCAAGATCAGGAGGCTTCCTCTAATAATGGCCTTGCTGCTGCAAGAATTCTAAGGTGGTTCATGACATTGTTAAGAGTCAGGGAGTGTGTGTGTGTGTGTGTGTGTGTGTGTGTGTGTGATTGAGTATTTCCTCTGGTCTCTCTCCCTTTTATAAATCCATCAGGTTTCAATCATGAAGGCATTACCCTAATGACCTTATGTAGTCCTGTCATGTTCCCAAAGGCCAAACCTCTAAACATCATAGCTGAATTAAGTTTCTACCCTCTGAATATGTCACAATGGTGATTAAGTTTTAATAATACATGCACCTTTGGGGACCCATTCAAACCACATCCAAACCACAGTAGAAAGTATCATCGACTAAGATTGATGGTCTCAGTCAAGATTGGCAGGGACCTGGTGGGCAAGAGTGGCCTGTAAGATGGGCTCTGGTAGTGGCCACAGCTAGGTTAGAAGGACAGTTGGTTAGGCTACAGTGACTTCTTTCCAGGAGCCAGTGTGTTAGGAGACCTTTCTTGTGGGTGGTAGACGTCATCAGATGCACACCACTGAAACCAAAGCAGGGCCAGTGCAAGGTTCTCTGTCCTCAGCATTCACTACTTTCCTTTTCCTTTCTAGGCCTTTTAGGCTCTTTTAGATTCTGTTTTCCCTGTTTAAGGAGGAGTGGGGGGGCGGTGTCTGTGGATAGCATGTGGAGTGAGTAGAAAATTTCTTAATAAAGAAAAATGAAAAAAAAAGATAATGAGGTAAGAGACATGTGGGATATATAAAGTGGTAACCCCCAGCGGAGCCCTTGTCCTGTAGCACTACTGTTCTTCCTCCTGCTCCCCCCCAACCCCCCGTGGCAGAACAGCCTCTGAGAAGTCTCTGAGTAGTGGAGGAATAGAAGGAATACTATAATTACGTATCTAACTCTTGAAGCACACACCGTTTTCTTTTTTGGCCAAATTGCCCCTTCCAGGTGGGAAATGTCTTTTAGTGGTGCAAATTATGCACTCAAAAAACCCTGTTAACTGTCTATAATCCACCCTGGTTTTCTCATCAGAGAACTCCTAGGACAGTGATTGTCTGAGATGCATGAGGCTATGTGGATAATGGGAGGCACCACTCTAATGTTCTGGTGCCTCAGGTTCAATGCTGATGGGTTCTCATTTACTTTCTGAAAACCAAATAAACACTTTATTTTTTGAGAATTCCATATATGAATACTGCATCGGCCTTGTTTCTCTTCCCCTTTTTGCTCTAGCTCCTGCGTCCTTCTTAACTTCATGGCCTCGTATTACTTATTAATGGTACACATACATGCATATATTTATAAATACGACTAGCTGAATACATTTAGTGTTGCTCATATGTGTGTGTGTTTAGGGCTGACCACTTTGGGATTGGATAACCTACCAGGGGCCTTGTCCCTTGGGAAAACTTAATTCTCCCCCTTTAAGCAGCCATTGATTAATTGCCTGTAGCTCTTAATCTAGGAACGGGACCTTGTGAGATTTCCTGTATCAACATTGGTATTGTCATTTTTCAGGTTTTGTTTGGGCAGGCATGTTGTTGAGATTTCATGGGTACAGCTTCCCTGTCTTGTGTAGAAGATACTATCTCACAGCAGATATCCTGATATTCTGGCCCTCACAGTCTTTCCACCCCAACTTCCTGAATGTTCCCTGAACCTTAGGTGTAAGGGATGTGTTGTAGATGTACCAGTTCGGGATGGGAACCCCACAGTCAGCTGTTCTTTGCATTTTGACCAGCTGTTGCTTTATGACTGCTGCAAAAAGAAGCTTCTTTTGACGGTGGGTGAGAAATACACTTAACTGTGGGTATAAGGATAAATATTTCAAACGCGGTTAGAAATTATTCTGGTTGACGAAGGTAGCAGTAGTAGGTTTTTCTGTAGGTCCCAGGGCCTCACCAGCCATACATAGTTGGATAAGTTTATAGTACGAGGCATGAGGTCCCTTTTATAGATCAGGCCTTAGGTCCAACTAGGTGGCTATTTGCTACCCGCAGTATTTAAGTGCCACTATCGCATCTTTTGGGATAGCTTGTCATTGTGGCCATTGTTGTGGTTTCTGGCTGTTACAGCTGGATAGGACTATTGATTGCTTTTTGCCCCTTGAACTTTCATGGTACGTTCTGGTCCTATGAAAGCTAGTCTTTAGTGGGAAGGCTTCCAGGTCAGGTCTATCTTTGTTTCTCCAAGTCCTGTGTCTAAAGCATGTGGCGTCTTCCGCAATAGGGTTTTACTTCCATTTTCTGGAACACACCCTAGGGAAATGGCAATAGCCTATATGGCTTTGGGAGTTAGAGGTGTTAGGCTCTTACACTTCCCTGACCAACAACTGTAAAGGAGATTTCCCATGCCTGGCGCTGGGATTTCTGTTCTGAAGTCTATAGCTTTTGCGGGGAGTGTCAGCTCAACTGGTGTAACTTCAATTAAATTTTATATATGCATGTATACATATGCACTCATATAAATTGTAGGTAATTTCCAGTACACATAAAGTAATATAATTCCATATGTCTTTAAAAAACATCCTTAGTGTTACTTATCCTTGTTCCTTCTTCCCACCCTTCTCTAGAGTTTCTGCCCCTCCCCCAACACAGTCCCTTTTTATTTTCTTTCTATCTGTAGTTACTGTAGGTTGTATACTCACATCTAAATAGTCAGAACTAGAATTGATTTGTCCTGACAATGATTTAGAAAGCTTGATCATTCTATTCTATGGAAATATAAGGAAGTAAATCTATTCTTGTCAGGCACGTAGAGTAGGATATAAGAAGGAGATACGTTATTTTTAGTTGTGCTTTAGGCTAAAGATTAGAAGAATAATGTTCTTGTTAGGAGGAACTGGAATTCATGGGCTAGCTGACTGTTTGATTCATTTAAGTTTATTGCCTGGCTTCCATTCCAGATGCTGTATTTGGCCATGGAGACACAAAGATGCCAAGGTTCTTGCTCTGCAAATGCCAGTAGTCTCTGCGAGAAGGCACATAAGCAAATTAACGCCACATTATATGACAGGGCATCCAGCCAAGATGGGTGTGAAGGGCTAAATCAAATGAGCAATCATTTGGTTAGAGAGGAAGACTGTAATCGAGGAGATTTCCAAGGGGAAGCAATACTTGGGCCAATAGGCCAGCATTTTCTAGAGGGGTAAGGAAGGATATAGAGCACCTACACAAAGGCAAGAGACATGTGACACACAACATATGATGGAACTGTAATCTGGCAGAGCCGAGATACTGGGTTAGTGTCAAGCTTCCAGCATGAGAGTCACAGAGTAACATTTGCCTCTGGTGAACAGAGAGGTGTTAGGCTCCTCAGAACAGTTCATCTATTCTCATTTGGAGACAACATCTTGTTAAGTAGTCCACACTTGGTTTAAACACTTTATATGGGTCAGGCTGGCCTTCAGCTTACAACCTTCCTGCTTTTACCTCCCCTATTCTGTAGTTTTATGTGTGCTCTATCACACCTAACAGCTTAATAATCTTATAAACTAAGATAGACCTAGTAGGGGAGTATAGAATTGACTCTTGAATATGTAACTGTCCTAAGAGGCATTCTATCCCTCATAGTTACTGATTTTGTCTTATAAAAGAGATTGTAAGCCTTTAATTTTTAATTAATTTTAATTAATTACAAGGTAATTCTCTGGTTGTGTGAAGAGCAGCTCTGGCCTGCTTCATGTTCTATTGACCTTCAAGTTGTTCTGTTGCTTGATAGTTGAGATTGCTGTTAGCAATCTCACTTGAAAAGTCTTAAGAAAGTTTAGATGTGAACTCTGCAGTTAGAGAGCCAAGGCTCAACTTCCTTTCTGGTCATTGTTACCGAGGTAACACAGGCAGTTTCAGTTCTCCACACCTTAATTTTTTTTCTGTTAGTAACATGAGAATAGTGGTATCTCCATCCAAGGACTGCTCCACACAGGGATTACTTCTAGCACAACTCAGTATTATCAGACAACAGACGCTCAGTAAAATTCCCTTTGTAATGTGGTCACATGGCATGTTAGGTACAAAGGACCAAAGTGTCAGGACCGTAGGACATTCTAACTTGCAAAGTTGATAGCCTGTATGAAGAGGTACTATGGATTTATAATCTTCCTTGTACAGAAGGTGATGTGTCAGGGTTTGTCACTGGTTAACTAATACATTACTCTGTGTGATGGGAGACATCATTTAACTCTCTAGACTTGTATTTCCTTATGGTAAAGTTGGAGATAACATCATTATCTTAGTTCATAGGCAGTGATAGGATATATCCAGTGTGAAAATCTTCAGGAGAGTTAAAAACTTAAGTGTAAAAACCAATGCCAATACGATATAATTGGCATTGAAAGGTAGTGCTGTCACAGACCATTCTTTTTTATATATAGTATAAATTATTTCGTATATCTCTCTTAAAACCCTATTTTCTCTTTGTAATAATTTTTGTGAGGCTAAGCCTGTCTTTAAATTTTGTACAGGACATGAGGAAGCAGTATCTGTCTGATAGTCAGATAAGGGAATAAGAAAAAAATAACTTCACTATTAAAAACGGAGAGCCAGCTTCAGTTGTTTTTTCTTACCAAGGGAATGACCCTTTCCCTTTAGTTAATTTTTGAGACACTGTTCTTATAACTCAAAAAGGTTATATAAGACTTTATGGGTCTGACTTCTGACGTTCCTAGGAGACACACTCCCACAGCAAACTCCCTGTTCCTCAGGCTCTTACAATCTTTCCACAATATTCCTCCAGCCTTAGGTACAGGAGTTGTACTATGTATTTATCCCCTGGGACTGGGCTTCACAACCCTGCGTTTTGATTGGTTGTGTTTTTTTGTAATGGTCTATTGCAAAGAGAAGTTTCCTTGATGAGGGGTGAGGCCCACACTTATCTGTGAGCATGAGGACAAACATTTAGAGTGTAGTTAGCAATTATACTGGGTTAGTAAAGTGGTGGTTGTAGTTTCTCCTCCAAGATCCATGACCTCACTAGCCTAATGTAGCTGGCTAGGTTTCTAGTACCAAGCATGGTTTTCCTCTTGCTGGGCATGTCTGAAGTCTTGTTAGAGAGCGGTTGGTTCCAGCCAACATATGTGTGCCACTACTGCACCCTTAGGCTTATTGTGCCATGTTGGACATTGTGGTTCATAGGCGTCATAGCTGGGTAAGATGATTTGGTTGCTTCCCTTCTTTAGAAGCTTGCATGGTGCCTTCTGGTACCATGAAAGCTAGTCTTCAGGGAGGAGGTCAGCCCTGAAAACATATGTACAGGTAACACTCTAAGTAACATTATACAGACTGAGCAGGTTACACTTGCGTATTTAGGAATATATATGTATACATATATGTGTGTAACAACAACTAGTGAAGAAAGAAACCATGAATTTGAAAAAGAGTAAGGAGGACAAACGGGACAGTTTGGGAAGGAGAAGGAAGGAGGAGATGATATAATTTTATTATAATCTCAAAAAGTAAATAATTTATACAAAAATTATCTGGGCATTGTAAACCCATTACATACCTCTGCAAAAATATTTCTAAGAGAATTTGTGTGCCTTTTCTGGGAAACTATGTAGTTAGCAAAAATCCCCTCTCATTTCCACAGTAAACCATGTGTATTTGATATGCACCACCTCAAAGAACACTGGTCCCTCCACCCCAGCACGGTGCAGTGAGGAAAGAACATAGTGATTCTAAGAATATACTGGTGTAATTTTCTGTTAACTGAAAGTGATTGGCAGTTCTTAGAAAGCCTCCAGAATGACTTGTTTGTAACATCATTAGTTTTATTTGATGCGAAAAAACCGTTTGCCCATTTAACTACCAGAAGCTTTCTATTTACCATCTTAGATGCGCAAACACCAATGGATATATTAAACAAAAGTCTGTGTGTACTTTAAATTGTTTTGAAAACCCATGTTCATGTGGCTGTTCTGTTTAAGAACTGGTTGAAATAAGACCATGCAAGTGAAAATGCAGTGTAGGACAGGACTACAGTCATTGCATACAGCTGGGGGATTTTAATATTGGAGTCTTAGAATTTTAAGATCATGCTTATAAAGGAAGATGTTTTGTTTCATTTTGCGTGCATGGTCAGTGAGCACCTATATCACACTGCTAAGTGGCAGTCCCAAATAAAATGAATTTAGAAGAAAAAGCCAAGTTGGATTTGTCTTATGTGAAGAAACTGGCTTCAAAGAAAATTTCAGAACTATCCCTAACCTAAGCCTTGAGGGGGAATAGGTACAGAGGAGCATCGCAGGGTCACATGGCCACCCTGGGGTTGTAGCACAGTTTGTTTCCTTTGGCTCCCAGTTCACTGTGGCCTGCTTCTCCTTCTTCCTCTCCCTTTCTTTCCCCCCTCAACTCCCTCCTTTTTCTTCCTCTCTTTTTCCTCCTCCTCTCTTCCACCCCTCTCTTTTCAAGGTCTCCCTGTGTAGTCCAGGCTAGCCTCCAACCTGAGATCTTTCTGTCTTAGCTTCTCAGAGCTGGGATGACTGGTGTGCACCACCTGTTAAACATCTTTGTCCCTGCTAATGATGTAGCTATGCTTTTATCACAGATGCCATTATGGTGAGGTGGAAGCTGGCAGAACACTGGAGAGGCGAATGAGCTTTTTTGGACTATTCTGCTTTCCTGGAAATTTACTGGATAGGACAACAGTAGAGAAAATAATCTTGAGGGTCAGCAGATCTTTTGGAAGGTTTCCTGTAAGGAGGAATTTTTAGCAGCGTTTGGGAGCATGAACAGAAGCTGGTCAGTATTGACATGGTCCAAAAACCAGAAACCCACGCTGTGAGCTTTGGGTCTTCATTAGGTAGGGAGAGGGTGAGAAGAACCAGCTGTGATGTTGTTACTGAAATAGGCTTGCCAGTGCATATAGCTTGTGGAAGGCAGGCAGGGAGGAACAGGCTGAGGGGATTCTTCTGTGACCTGCCTTTTTCACTGTCAGTCAGCAGCAGCAAAGGAGAAGGAACAGTTGAGGAACCTCTACTCACCTGAAACAAAGGAGCAGAAAGAGATGGGAATTTCTCTTTGTAGAATACATTCTTGAAACCCTCCCATTGTATAGTTGGGAAGTGTTAAAGAGAAGGGTATTTATGTGTTTGTATGAATAGGGCTCTGCTCCAACTTTACAGTACCTGGGGAATGGGTAAGGTAGAGAGAAATAGCAGTCTTGCTGTTTTCTGAGAGTTTGTGTCTTTCTTAACCTAGGTATACTTGATAGAAAAGCCAAATACTAGTTACCCCCCCCCCATTGAAGGACTCTCTGTTCCTTGTTCACCATAAGCAAAGAAATAAAATAATTGACTCTTTCAGAATAGCACAGAGCAGGGCTGTCTAAAGGAAATATAACATAAGGCACCTGCATAATTAAAAATATAGACATGCTACAAAGTTAAGAAGAAATAGATAAGCTCATTTAATTAAAAATGTTATTGTGGCTGGGTGGTGGTGGCTCATGCCTTTAATCCCAGCACTTGGGAGGCAGAGGCAGGCGGATCTCTGTGAGTTTGAGGCCAGCCTGGTCTACAAAGTGAGTACAGCCAGGGCTACACAAAGGAACACTGTCTCGAAAAAACAAACAACAACAAAAAATGTTATTGTGGGCATGAAGGAATAGCTTACTTGGTAATACTTGTCTTGCAAGTGATGTGACCTGAGTTTGGTCCCAGCACCCACATAACAGCCATGTGTGGTGTATATTTATAGTTCCCACATTGGGGAGGCAAAGATAGGGGGGTCCTGAGGTTCACTGGTCAAGCAGTCTAGCCTACTTGATGAGTTCCAGGCCAATGAGAGACCCTGTCTCAATGAAGGTTGATGATGTTCCTGAAGATGATACCTAAGGTTGCTCCCTGGCATCCTTACACACAGAAATACTCATGTTCATAAAAAGTATTGTGCATATTTAAGATATACGCTATGATATTGTGAGATTCATGGATGTAGTAAAATGGGTAACAGAGTAAAACAAGTTAACATCTCATACGGCTACCCTTTTTATTTTCTCACGGTGGCGAGAACAATAATTAGTTCATTTAATAGAAACCCTGAATATGATACACTACTGATGGCAGTTGCCCTCACACTGTATGTTAGACTTTAGAGTTGTTTTTAGATATACTGATTTGTTTCTTTTGACCCACATTGCTCCATTTCTGTCTCTTACTTTGCCTATAACCATTTTCTCTACCTATAGAAATATTTCCACTTTTGTAGAAAGAGGTCGAAATAAAATTTTTATATTTCCCCATATAAATGAAATTATGTAATACCCCTTTTTGTCAGGCTGATTTAATTTAGTCTACTTTTAATATATTTCACTTGTATCAATATCTTTAAATTACCAATTTAACACATAGTAGAGATAAAAATGTTGAAATGTTTTGCATTCTTTTCACATACATATTTAATATCTGGACTCTACTGTCCACTTATAGTTCATGTCAAAACATCAGGTTACTATTAGAAATAGCAAATTCTTTTAGGGTTTTGTAACTTTTACAAAAAGAGAGCCAGGCGGATCTCTGTGAGTTCGAGGCCAGCCTGGACTACCAAGTGAGTTCCAGGAAAGACGCAAAGCTACACAGAGAAACCCTGTCTCGAAAAAACAAAAACCAAAACAAAACAAAAAAAAAAACCCAAAAAACTTTTACCTGAAAAAGGGGGTTCATGTATTCAAATTATTTTCAACATACCTAAAGTTTTTCAATAACTGAACCTCAGTTTAATATAAATAATTAGGTTAAATGAAAACAAAATTTCAATTTCTCACTTCTCTTAGCCGTGGTTCCAGAAGGATGCCTTCATTGCAACTGAATTTGCCTATGAAAATAGAGGAAAACAGTCAAGATCATTTTTTGATCATTCTTAGTCCTTTTCCTCTGAAATGTTATATGAGGCGGGGATTTCACAGGGAGCTGGGTTGTGAAGCTCTGGGAATAGGTGTAGAGCAGGTTTAACCTATTACATGCCTCACTGATGTTTTGTTTCTAAGAAGAATGAGACTTGTTTCTCTGCCCTGTTAGGTCTTGTAGAAGATCCACTGGAACCTCTAAACAATGGATTTCTAGACCTTGAATGGGTCTCAAGCAACTTGTTCAATGAGACTTAAATGTTTGCCTACAAATCAATATTCTGGCCCCTCTTTATGTGCCATGTTCTTATTTGTACATGTTTTCCTTAATTGTGGCATCTTAGATTGCTATTAGATACAGCACTTGACTGACC
The DNA here is from genome assembly GCA_902168325.1 of Peromyscus nudipes. NCBI lineage: Eukaryota > Metazoa > Chordata > Mammalia > Rodentia > Cricetidae > Peromyscus > Peromyscus nudipes. The sequence goes on along the minus strand of CABHPH010160243.1, from coordinate 3,572 downwards.
TGATGCTTCTCTTGCTTTCAAGTTTTGTGTCTTTTTTTTTCTTCCCAGTGTTTGTTAGCTGTTAGTCACTTGACTCATATCAAACCTATCAGTAACTGAAAATCACCATTTCGCCTCTTCCTGGACATGTGTGAGTAGTTTCACCTCACTTAAAAAAAATAACATCAAAAAGCTCTTCCCCACTTGATACTATTTGAAGCAGTTAAGCCTGTCCTTAGCTGATATGGCAGTTAAAGCTGTATCACATTCATTTGGGGCAGGGTAGATAAAGGGGCTTGAAGAATCTGGGGGTGTGTCTCAAAATCCAGCAAATAGCAGGTCTTGTGAAAACTCAGTCAGTTCAGAAGAGTCCAGGGCTTTCCATTTCTAGTAAGTCCTTGTAGATTTTATATATATGTTTAAAAATTATTTTATTATTGCATTTTTTTACATGTATGGATGTTTTGCCTATGTGTCTGTGTGTATATCACATCTGTGCCTGGTGGCAGGAAAGGACACTGGACCTCCCGGAACTTGAGTTACAGACAACTGTGAACAGTCATGTAAGGGCTGGACATCAAACCCAGGTCCTCTGGAAGAGCAGCCAGTGCTTTTGACTGCTGAGCCATCTCTCCAGCCCTAGTGGATTATATATATTTTCCCCATTCATTCCCCATCCCTTCGCATCCACCCTCCATCCCTGCATCCCCCCCACAAATAAAACAATATTCAAGAGAAAAAAATGAAGAAAATAAAGTGAGAAAAATGAAAAAAGGGAGGGAATGAAAAATCTCATTATGGAAGCTGCAGTATGACCCAACAAGTCACGCTGTATACCTCCTTGTCCATACATCCTTATTTACAAGTGTTCATTGCAAAGAGTCATGGGTCTAGTTCAAGGCCCCTGGTCTCCACTACGTGTTCAATGCTGGGCCCTTACTAGGACTCTTCCTGGACATCTCACTGGTGCCTTGTGTTGTAGAGATCCTGTATCTTTGGGTCTGTGGGTCAGATCTTTTCACGTGCTCCAGCAGATCATAGATGAGGTGGATGTTGGGGCATCTACCAGTCATAACCCTAGGTCTGGGCCTGGGCAGCTATAGGGTTGGTCCTCCAGATGGGAAATGGTGACAGCAGCTCTCCCATGGGCTGGCTATCTCACACCTGCATTTAACAGTGTTGGCTCAGTTGTGTTGCCCTGGCGAGGCACAGGACCTGCTCTCCTGAGTGTTGCAGCTGGTGGGGGTCAGGGGTAGCTCTCCCATACTTATGACCACAAGGCCCGCTCTCCCATCTGCCTCAGGTGTTGATGAGGTAGGGGGTAGGCAACTTTCCTCTGCCCATACTGTCACAAGGCAGATGGTTAATGGGGACAGCTGTCCCATATTCACGATTTCGGGGCTGGCTCACCTACACCTGCACTAATTGTGTTGCTCCTGAGTGTTGCAGCTGGTGGGGATTGGGGATAGCTCTCCCACTCTTAAGATGACCACAAGGCCAGCTCTCCCACCTGCCCCAGGCATTAATGGGGATGGGCTTCTTTCCCCTGCCCATGCCACCATAAGACAGATGAGAAATGGGGACAGCTCTCCTGTGCTCACATCTTCGGGGTTGGCTCACCCACACTTGCACTAACAGGGTTGCCTCTACTGTGCCAGTCTGTTGAGGTGCAGGGCATGCTCTCCCAAGTGTTGTAGCTGGTGGGGGTGAGAGACAGCCCTCCCATTCTTATGACTCCATGGCCAGCTCTTTTGCCTGCCTCAGGTGTTGATGGGTGGGTGGGGATAGGAGGTGGGGAGTGGGGCGGGGATGGAGCACCCCTCCCCCACCCATGTTGCCACGAGACAGATGGGTAATGGGGACAGCTCTCCCATGGTCACAGTTTTGGGGCTGGTTCTCTCTCAGTTGTGCTGCCCTATATTTTAAGTTACCAATTCAGTGTATTCCACATACTTTCTTTCTTGTAATCAATTCTTCTTGCACAGTTTTCTTCCTGTGAGGTGAATGTGCATTCTCCTTCTCTGTAAGCCTGTCCTGAGAGCCTTTAAAATCTTAGCTGAGGCTTTCTTAGTCCGTGTTTGAGGACTCCCATTTCCTTCAGGGAAGGAGTTATCTATGTTCTTGGGGTTTCCCCATGGTCTGGTAAAATGAAAAGTGTTAATGATTGGTGTAGATTTTTTCCTAAGATTGTTTGGATCCTATGAGAGAGCTTGGGAAAACCACAGTGTGGAAGCCTTCTCGGGGAGGCAGCAACACAAATACCAAAGCCCTGGACAGTCACCAGAAAATCTTTCCAGTTGGCTTTCTATCAGATTTTTTTTTTGTAATTTTCTTTAGCACTGATACATTCGTTTTGCCAAAATTAAAAAGAAATCAGTGAATAACACAAATATTACAGATCATTGAATTTCACACAGGGAAGCTGGAAGAGAGTGGGATTGTCCCTGGTTTAGGCAAGGAAAGGATTTGTGGTACTTTTGTAAGGCGTGGGTCTCTTCCATACAATTTACATCTTCAGACACTGACCCAAAGTGAGGTCAAAGTGCTTCTGTTTTTATAGAATAGAAATTTGCTCCAGATTCTCTTACTCTTTGCTTCTTTCCAAAGCCCATGTCAACATTCCTCCTAGATACCCTTCTTCATTGTCACAGCATTTATATCTATCTATCTATCTATCTATCTATCTATCTATCTATCTATCTATCTATCTATCTATCTATCTATCTATCTATCTATCCATCCATCCATCCATCCATCCATCCATCCATCCATCCATCCATCTATCTATCTATCTATCTATCTTGCTCCTTAATCTTGAGTTCAGCTAGCCTCACATTGCATTCGTCAGACTTCCTAGAAAAGTGTCAAAGTGTCTTTCTAGTATCAGACACCCTTCACCCAGCATCTTTGATGGGGTTTCAGTACAGTCATCTAGGGCAGCATTGCTTTACAGAAATGAATGACTGAATCTGCCTACTCACTTAAGGAAAGCAGACGGGAGGTGGAAGAGCCAGGTGCTCACATTACAGCTCTGAAAGGATCCGTTTGGGGTACCTTGTACTCTCAGTGTCTCAGAAGTGGTCCTGAGTGGCTAGGCAGAATGCATGAGATGTCGGGAATGTCTGTTTGCCAGGGTGTATGAGGTCAGAGGCAGAGCCCTGTTTGTGTGTGTAAGATGGGATTTTTCCCCCTTGCCTGGTGGTAATGTTGCAAGAACAGACTTTCCCCTCCCTGGCTCCCTAGAGTAAAATGACTGCCAAGGTATTTTGGAACAGAAACTTAAGAATGTTCTGGCCACTGCAAGACAGTAACAAGAGTCCTTTGATATTTTCTATGTTCTTTGTGATCAAGCTGGCATCTGTTTTCCTCTTAGGTTCTGAGATGTCATTCGCTAATACTGGCTTGTGACCTGCTGTTTCTTTGAAGGATATGCTGTGGGAGTTGGCTCCTATTTGGATTGGAAGGCCTGAAGGAACAGCTCTTTATGGAGGAGTTCTCGTGGAGTCCACCAGGGAGAAGGAGGAAACCAAACACAACGGGAAACATTTAACAATTAAAACCAGCCCTTGCCTGTGTGGTCCTGTGTTTCACCA
>CABHPH010160242.1:2849-28285 GCA_902168325.1 Peromyscus nudipes | reverse complement strand
TCGACTCCCACACTGAAAAGAAAACCAGAGCACATGACCTGGGTTCAGGAATTATTTGTAGTGTGGTGCAATTCGTTTTTCACTGTGGACTAGTCAGTTAGTGAAATCTAAGTTTCCCAAGCCCCCACCTCAAAGGAGACATTCTTATTCCGAGACCAAAAGCCACGAAGCAGTGGTCCTCAGCCTTCCTAATGCTGCAGCTCTTTAGTACAGCTCCTCATGTTGTGGTAAACGCCAAACATAAATTATTTCTTTGCCGCTTCAAAACTGTAATTTCGCTACCTTTATGAATCCTAATGTAAATATCTGTGTTTTCTGAGGGTCTTAGGTGACTCCTATGAAAGAAAGATACAGGTCTTAGGTGACTCCTGTGAAAGGTACATTCGACCTCAAAGGGGTCACGCCCCACAGGTTGAGAACCACCACCATAAAGGTTATGTTCTGGAGAGCAGAGGCAGAGTTTAGAGAAGAGATTGCATTGTTTTCTATTAACTGAGAAAAATGAACAACTCTCCACTGTAGAGGGGACCCAGTTTCCTGTGTCTCACCAATGGGTAACTTTTACACACTCACTTGGTATGTGCACACACAAATACATATATACTGTACACCCACACATGCACACAAACACTAGTGACACTCATAAATACATGCTTGTGTATTCAGACACATGTACATACAGACATTGGCATGTAGACACAGGAACACATGAATACACACTCACAAACTTACATTCATGGACACATGAATGAAACATGAACAATACTGGGTTGTAACCCACATGTGCATGGCTACAAACACGTGTCCATACCAGAACATCTTAGGAGGGGACAATGGAGGACCCCCCAGGTAGTACAGGGTAAAATCACACCTGTTCAACTAGCCCAGGTACAGAAGAAGAGTGTGCCTGTTCCCTATCCTAGGGTTCCAAATGTTACCCAGCCACACCTGCTGTGTTTGGGGTCTGATGTAGGGTGACAGGAAGCATGTGTGTGTTTGTGTGGTGTGGTGTGGTGCCCTCCTGAGCAGAAGTCAGCCCGGCACTGATAGTATCTTAAGAGCAGGGTTGTGTTGACCAGTCTTTGTGCTATAGGCCTTCCAGCCTTGGGGAAGAACAGCTCTCAGGTGCACGCTGAGCCTCTCTCCTGTCTGTCCCACAAGGACGGTTCTGGCTCTCACAGCAGGGAGTGCTGACCAGTTCCTCGTCCACGTCCATGTCCAGTCCACACTAGCTCCATAGATGGCCTGAAAACCTGAGAGAAGCAGCAGGAGAGGCCAGGGAATGTGGGTGTGCTGCCTGACCCCCCTTTTTTTTGGCCACTCTCAGAGGCCGCTTGTGCCCTGATGGCTCCAGGGAGTTGGAAGTTTCAGGGACTTAAAATCACCCAGCTAGTGAGGTGCAGAGAGGGATGGCAGACCTGGGCCAGTGGCTGCTGAAGAATGCTGGTTGCCGCCACCTGCTCCACATCAGGGCCTCCACATACAGCCACCCCTCCCCAAACCCAATGTACCACCCTCCTTTCCTCTCTCAGGAAGCCTGACCAACTCACTGCCACCCATGGGCAGCACTGCTCAGGGGTGTGTGGGTTTGGGGGATCACTGGTCCTGCTCCTCTTGAGAGGACATAGCCCTGTAAATTTCCCCACAAACTCTGCAATGTGGGGAAGGTAAGCAGGCTCCAGATGTTAGCCTTGTGCTCCCGGAGAAAGACGACACAGTCAGCAGAGGCTTGGTGAGTGTTGGGGGACTCTGCTCAGTCCCGGCAGAGGTGGTTACTTTCCAGAGGGCCCCTGAGGGCAGGAGGGCTGCAATTACATCCACTCCTGCCCCCATCAGGCTCCACAGCCACTGCCTCAGGGGCCTGCCTTAAATGGGACTTGGCACACTTCAGCCAGCGAGAAATGATGAAGGCTGTGGCCAGGCCTTCCTTACCCCAAAGCATCAGATGCAATAATCACTGTTCGCCCCCACCCAGCTGTGGGACCTTGGTCCATTGCCCAGTCACTGTATACCTCAGTCTCCTCATCTGCAAAGTGGGGGAGAGCTCACGGCCCCTTCCTCATGTGTGCCTGTGAGTATGCAAGTTACCTTGGGAAGACTAGAGGCATGCGCTGTCACCCTCCCCAAACTGCTCTTCCGATCACGTCTCCATTTGGCTCTAAGAACTGATGTAAAGTGATGTGGAACTGATGTAGAGACCTTTCTAGAAAGTATCTGCCAAAGATGGGAGTGTGATAGTGCTCCAGCCACGCCAGGGCAGAGGGAGCCGCTCAGAAGTTACTTGAGAAAGTGGAGGAAATCTCGTGGGCTCTTGCAGTTTCCGCCGTCGCTGCAACACATCGCCACAAACTTGTCGTGTGTCACGGCACAAGTGTGTCCTGTGGCTCTGGAACTCAGGAGTCTGACGTGGGTCCCACATGGCTGCAACCACAGGCTTGGAGCATCCACGACCACCTATGTCCCTTGGCTTATGGCTTTCTTGTCCTTGGAGGTGATGGCAGCCTACTGGAGTCTTCCCCCTGCTCACCCCTGTGTCCCCAACTCCCCCTCTGCAGGAAAGATTCTGTGATCAAGTGACATCACCCACTAATCCAGAGCCACCCTGTACTTTAGGATCATGTGGTTAGCAACAATTCCTCCACCTGCTCCCTCTCTCGCCCCTAGCCAAAGAACGCTATGTATCTGGTGTCTGGGGTTGGGGTGTTTGCCTAGCTCGCTGCCACAAATCGTTTTGGGGGAAGTGACTTGGCTTCCTTGCCTGGGGCTGTTCCCAGATGTCCTCCAGGAACCTTCAAGGGAGCAGGGGCCGGGAAATGAGGCCTCAAGAGAGGAATGGCAGCTCGGACGCAGCCATGGCTCGTTCACTGCACACATACCCCCAGCCCAGCAGTACCCGGGCAGCCTTCTACCACGCAGAGCCCTATGTTGCATGAAACGCCCTTTACAAGACCTGGAGTGCCTACTCCCTTCCCGTGGTGGTCCCTTGACATATTCTGTTGCCACTCCCACTTAACAGATGATAAAATGGTGGCGCAGAGAGTATTAGCAACTTGCCTGAGCTCCCACAGCCTGTCAGCGACAGAATGGGGACTTGGGCCCAGGGACCTGGACTCCAGCCTTGCTGCCCTCCCGGGCCTCTGCTTCTGTGCCTTCAAGCTGCTTGTGGTACATAGCTAGGCGGGGCCAGAGTTTCTTATTAGTCCTCATGGCTGAGATTAGGACACTGAAACCAGGGATAACGGTGTAGCCAGCCTCCAGGAGACCTCCAGGCTCCCTGTCTGTACCTCACAGCCATGCTGTCTGTTAGTAATGGAGAGTTGATGGAGGTTGGCTGGTTCTAGTCCCGCCTACCCCTCCACAAGCAAGTACTCACAACTGTTTCAGTGTTGAGATGGGCCCAGCCTGCAGACTCTGCGCAGACACTTGTTCATAGCCCTCTCCGGTTCCCAAAGCGCTGCTCTAACCAGTAGCTACTTCAGGCCAAGTTACTGGCCACCTAGCTGCACTTTTGGGGTTTTATAAACTGATTATATGCCTCCCTAGCTAGGGTGTCTCATTACTGTGCATGTTCTTTAAGACGGCACAGTCGCAGGTGAGCAGAGGACTGGCTACCCTGACCCCCACACACACCTCGGGGAGGTGACAGGGCTGTACCAGGAGCTCAGGGACCAATCCCCTTCCTACCCCGCAGCTCAGGACAGGCCAGGGCACAGCTTTCTGCTTGTGTCTCCTGATGGGGGAGACATGTTACACATAGGACCCAGAAATCCTTCCCAGCAGGCTTTTCCTGCCTTCGGTCTCCTCCACACCTTGGGTCTAAGGCTGGTGTCCCTTCCTGTAAATTGTCCAAGTGGACTTCTCTGTACCATAAACATTGCCAAAGCATCTGGAGACTGCCAGGCGACACATTCTCCTGAGCACAGTGAGGCTTGAGAACATGGAACCAAAAGTGAATATATTTTCTGAAATAGGGCAACAGCCCTGGCTAGACCCAGCTGTAGGTCCTTCCGCAGGCACATCTTACCCACTGCCCACCAAAGAGGATGGCATCCATGCATTCCCTGGCTAGGCAGGTCTTCCAGGCCCTCCCAGTACCCAGCTAGACCCACCGAGCTGAGTTGTCTCTGGTCGCCAGCAGTGCCGAAGGAAGGTCAGCCAAGGTGTAGCAACTGTGAGAGCCCGGCTCTGTGGGAGAAGAGCCACCAGCTCCCCCAAACCTCCCTCCTGATTTGCTATTCAGCAGAACAAGGGAAATATCAGAGAGGACCCTCGAGAAGAAATTGCATACACACACACACACACATATGCACATACGCACGGGTACACACACACACACACACACACACACACACACACACACACACACACACCGGGCTGCTGAGATGGCTCAGTAGGTAATGGTGCTTGCTGCCAAGCCTGAAAACCTGAGTTCGATCCCCAGGGCCCACGTGGTGGAAGAAAGAATAGATTCTGAGAGTTGTCCTTTGACTCCACATATGTGTACACACACACACACACACACACACACACACACACACACACATTAAAATGTTTTTTAAAAGGAAAAACACTCAACTTCACACATACAAGTGGGTATAGGTTAACTACTGTGAGTGCTTTTCAAAAGGACAGCATGAGGGTACTGGCTCCTGCTGCCTATTCACCAGTTAGGGTTTGGGAACTTTAGAGTACTAGGGTCCACAGAGCTAGGAGAGTGGCTCAGACAAAGTGGGGAGCCCAGGTCACCACGCACACCTTCACCTGGTGTTTCTGTCTTTGGCCTCGCTGCTGCTTAATTCCACACACCTGTGTGTCTTCCTTCCGAGTGCTTGTCCTGCTAAAGCCTAGAAGAGTGTGAGGGGCTAGCCTAGGGCACGTAGGTAGGGCTAGGATGAAAGCCAGGTCCTCCTTGTCCCAACCCCTTCGGACATCAAGCTTGAAGGGTGGGCCTGGCTCTTTGCTGTCACCTGTCCTTGTCCATGAACCTTGCTCCCTCCACACACACAGCTACCTCAGAATGGTTCCTTTAGCTTCCCTGGGACACTGGCCTTCAGTGTGACCTTGAGGACCACAGCCTGCCTCACACATAGGGCAGCCATGGCAAGCCAGAGTATCAGCGCCTGTAGTCCTCTCCCTACCTCCCTTTACACCTTCCAGCCTTGATGATTTCCTTTTGTAGAATCCCAGAATTCACACCTCGCCCTTTCGCATGCGGCCTCTGTGTCTGCCTCCTGATGGGGCCTTTGGTTCCCAAGAGAGCTGGTCCACAGCCGCATTAGAGGCAGGTTTATTTTAAAAATCCAAAGAAATGCTATCTCAGCTAAGTGTTGAGCTTTCTGCAAAACCATACTTTTTTTTTTTCAATGCTGGGGATTGAACCCAGGACCTCACACGTGCGCTAAGCAAGCACTCTGTCACTGACCTATGTCCCCAAGTCCTGTCTTTGTTTTGAACTAGATAAATCCCGTCCCCACAAATTCCACTCACAGACATCCTGATGCACTCACTCAAGACTTCTGTCTTCTGAGCACCTCCGTGCCCACCCCTTCCGCAACTGCTGTTTCTCGTGAGAACCTGCTACGTGCCTAGGACTGAGGTATACGTGTGACAAGATCCTCCCCTACACTGTGGGACCCCTGGATCTGCTCGCACATTCTGTGCACACCACCCACTCACTAATGCTTAAGTCTTATTCATCTGTGACCTATGGTAGATTGAGAATTTGGTCTTCATTTCCCTGATACCCACCCCAACAAATCACTTCCTGTTTAGCATTATTCTTAAAGTAATAATAAAGCCTCCTCCGAGTGCCCCATACCTATCTCGTCCAGGAGGCAGCGAGGAGTGGGTTAGCCTGAAGGGTGCCTAAATTAGACTCTGGTGTAAAGGGCTATCCCATCCTGAGGGCGCTTGTTACTGTGACTCGAGAGAGCCCTCCCTGGAAATGGGCTGCATCCTAATTTTCCATTAGAGCCCAGAAAACAGAGTCAGTGTCTATTCTAGGGCATTTCTTGGCCTCAGAGGAAAACGTAAAGTGAACTTAAAGCCTTAAAGAATGAAATTATGACGTGAGCTACATGGCTAAACCTTGAGGACATAGGCTTACAGAGGTGTGCCAGCTGCCTTCAGGACAGAGTTGTGACATGGGGGGTGCGGGCCTGAGGAACAGGCTGTGGAGTTGCTTGGTAGATAAGAGTCTCGGGGCTAGGGGATTGTTTAATGTGTAGAATTCCAGATGGAAAAATGAGTGGTTTCTGGAATGGTGGAGGCTGCATAACAGCTTAATGCCACCAAACTGTGTGCTTCAAAGTAACTAGAGCCAGGGGTGTGGTTCAGTTGACAGAGTGCTTGCCTGACTTTCAAGGAGGCCTGAATTCAGCCCTCAGCACCACATACGTGAGGTGTGGATCAGGAGTTTCCGTAACTATACGGCAAGTTCAAGGCCAGCCTGGGCTACATGAGACCCTGTATCAAAAAGACAAAGAGTAAGCAAGGAATGTCCTACAGAACGTCTTCCTTGCTCCTTGGCCTCCACTCAGCATCTTGACGGCTGCCGTCTTGGCAGGCGTCACCTGAATGATCAAAGTGTAGCTGGACAACGGGTGAGCTTGTGTGTCGTTGGGCATTGTCCTTCTCTGCCCAACCCCAAAGGCAGTGAAGTCGGACTGGCAGATATAGTGCCTGTGGTGATGACATTCAGAGCCAGACCCCTGTCCGCAGAAAGCAGGACCAACAGCAGATGCATCATCTGAGGCTTCCTGAGCATCAGAGGGCAGCTGCTCCCTTCTCAAGGCCTCTAAGTGGCACAAAAGCCACCATCAAAGGCTCTTCCACCCTTGGCTCTAGGTCCAGCCTCAGAGTTCAAAGGGAATTTTTGTCCTTTTCATTTGCTGACATTTCACTTAGGAATTGGGTTTAGGGTAAAACCGGATCATACACCCCGCCTGCCCTCCCCCCAACATGTAGCCCCTCAGCGTGTTCAGAGCAAACCAAGGCAGCTGAGTTGGAAACAGAGAACTAAGGGCCTGTAATTAAAAGGCTGTGGTGTAAAGCAGCTGTCTGAAATTGGTACCTGGTTCTCAGACTAAAAATAGACCCCTTTCCACAGACCAAGCAGGAGACTCCTGTGGGGGTGGCCATTGCAGCTGGAAGACATCAAAAGGTGTGTGTCTTCTCGTTCTCCATTCCGCTGAAAGAATGGACTGCGTCGAGCCTGCTCCAGCATGGGGTTGTCTGAAAGGGACTGGCCTGGCATGCTGGTGGCATAGAGTGGCTGCAGTGTGCCAAGGCTGAGGGACATCAATGGCTATGTGATCTGGACTTAGTCTGGGAGTTTCAGTCCTCCAGGATGTTAGGGACACCAATGTCGTACCTGGGTATGGATGTGGTGTGTGTGATTCAAATGTGTCCCCTGCTGAGTCCATTGGCTAAGGTTTGGTATATCTGAACTGCCAAGCAGAATTAAGGTCCATGGAAGATCAGGGTATGAGACAGATAAGTTTCAGCAGATGGGATAGGGGAGGTGTTTAGGGACAAGCCCAGGACATGTCACGTGGTTGTCATTGGGAAGGGTAGTTCTGCTCACTTGATGGTTTTGTCTCGTGCCCCTGAGGTCCCCAGTGCACTGGTGAGCAGATAGGTCTCTAGGGTCTGAAAGGAAATAGGCTTGCATTTGGCTACCCTCTTGATAGTGTAGTCCTAGCAATAACAAATGACATTATCAGAGCCTCCTAGAATTAATTGTGCCTATCCTTTGCCAATCCCTGGACATGTGAAGGGTCTGGGTTGCTCAGGTTTTGTATCGTACACCTTGAGGTCCTACATTTGAGACCCCGCAAGCCCTTCAGAGCTCTTCGATCACCCCCAACTACCCTTTAGGGGAACATTAGATGTATATCCTAGTTGAGAGCAGACAGGCAAGCTGTAGAAGCTGTTCTTCTTCCCAGATGGCTAGAGTTATACAAATCCAAGAAGAAATCCCCTTTCAGAGCCCTGCCAGGGGCCAGAGGGCCATAGGGAGTAATGGTGAGGGCCCCAGGGGAGCCGCACTCAGAGAGTTAAGGGCCACCTCACTTTTACTGTGTTGTCTTAGACAGTAGTGGAGTGGGGTGATTAGGGACAACACATCCACCACCCTTCACACCAAACACCCCTCAGTGTTTGTTTAATGAGTAAATGAGTCCTTTTATTGTTGCATTTAAATAGGAATCTACTCTTAAAGACAACCCATTCTCCAGCCTGTCAGCCCTTCAATGGCATCTACGGTGACCCTAGTCCAGGGAGCCCCAGGCACACACCTCGAACTCACAGAGATAATGGGCTGGAGAGGAGGACAGAAAGAGATGATAGCTTCTACACAAGGCATAGGTTTTCAAAACTAAACCACGATGATGATGCTGATAGGGGCTGGGGCAGTGTTCTGTGGGTAAAGAATGAAAACTTCGTTTGGATCTTATAGCACCTTTGAATAAAGCCAGGCAAGGTTGTGTACATTGGTAACCCCAGCTCAGGGAGGCAGAGACAGGAGGATCTCTGGGGTTCCTTGGCCAGGCACCCTTCCTGAGTCGGGGAGATCTTGGTTCAGTGAGAAACCCTGCTTCAAAAGAAATTTAGGTGGAGAATGACAGAGGAAGGCTCCCAATGTCAACCCCTGGCCTTCACATGCACCCACATAGATGTGTGCTCCCCCACCACACACACATACAAAAAAAACCCTTAAATATAATAGGAATAAGATGATGATGATGGTGACGATGATTATGGGGATGATGGTGGTGGTGATGATGGTGATGATGATGGTGGTAGTGATTGGTGGTGGTGGTGATGATGATGACGGTGATAATGGTAATGATGATGGTGATGGTGATGATGACTATATCATCACTGTCCGTCACATCTTCTCCCTCTCGGGGTGCAGCCTTAATTGAGTAAATGGCTCTTGAAGCAGTAATTAAGAGTATAGTCAGTGTCTATTCAGGTGCTTCCACGGAAACTGATTTGCAAGTCTCTCCAGGCTGGCCAGAAAACTTCCCCAAAGCTGTGAGCATGGTGAAGCGGACCGCCAGGCTAGCTTCTGCAGTGGGTTCTAGACAAACAGGAAGAAGCACGTCGGCTCTGCCTCGTTGTCCTCAGTTCAGAGGCTCCTAGAGTGGTCAGACCCCCTTCAGCACTGGGACCGGTCCGTACCCGCTCTTTGTGCTGTTTCAGAAGCACAGGGCTGGAGAGTGCTCAACCTCAAGCCACCTGAGCTTTGATTTAAAGATGGTGCCCCACAGTGCTTTGCAGTCTGCAGGTCCCTGAGTAGAGTGCGCCTTCTGCTTTCCATGGCTCAAGTGACCTCTCGGCTCAGTTTCACCTCAAGAGATAGCAAGGACTTGGAAGTCCCGCCCAGTACCTTGATGGTCACAAGGCCCTGCTTGCCTAAGAAGGCTTGTCCTGCCCACCTGCCCAGACCCCACCAACTCAAGGCTGGAGGGACAGGGGAAAGGAGGCAGTGGGTGTGGGGATGAGCAGCCACCAATACCTTGCTTCAGCCTCAGGGATCAGCTGAGGCTGTACATCTCCTTGTTCCTGCTTTGCTGTTGAATGTGGGGGGTGGCAGCCTACGAGGGCTGGAGGAGGATGGCTCAGTTGGTGAAGTGCTTGGCATGTGAGCATGAAGACTTGAGTTTGGATGCCCTGCATCCATGTGAAAGCCAGGGGTGATAACGCCTGTCTGTAATCCTATTGCTGGGAAACAAGTGAATCCCTGTGGCTCACTAGCCAGACAGAATCGGGGAGCCCCAGGTTCAGTGGGAGACTTTGTCTTGAAAAATAAAGTAGAGAACAAGTAAGAAAGATACTGAGGTCAACCTCTTGCTTCTCACATGCATGTCTACACATGTGCATGTGCACACACAATCATGTAAACATGCACATAACACGCACGCACGCACGCACACACGCACGCAGATCAAACCCGGCCTGTGGATCACCGACACTGACAGAAGCGTAAGAAAGAAGCTGGGCAGCCACAGCAGAGCCCTCTCGGTGGCTCTGGTTAATGAGAAACTGGGGACTTTTATTTCCCTCACAGTTTGCCTCCGGTGATCTTTAGTTTCTAGACTCATTTTAATAGTTATAGTAGGCAAGAAAAAGAAGAAACAGGGAAAAGAAAAAAAAAAAGCTGAAATTTGCCAAGACAGACCCACTCCAGAATAGCAGATAGGAAGGGGAATCTACCTTTACTTCCGCTCATGTTCCCTGTCAGCAAGAGCAAGCCTCTCCTGGGCCTCCTGTCCCTCATCTGAGGATTTGTGGGGTCCTGTTTGGGCCAGCTGGTGTGTGGCTGTGATGTTCCATTCAGGTCCTGGCAATTGGGAAGGGACCATGCACATACCACACACACACACACACACACACACACACACACACACACACACACACACCCCACATACATATACACCCACATCATATACACACACCATGTACGTACACATATATCACATATACATCATGCACACGGAGTTGCTGTCAGTTACTCCACAGGTGTGTTCCGGCGTGAGAATGCGATTCATGGAGAAAGTGTTTGGGAGTGCAGATTCCCAGGCAGAGTGTGGGTTGGATCCCGAAAGCAGGGCATGAAAATCTGCCTCTTCCCAAGTCATACCCCTGGATTCCCACATTCAGCGTAGTCCGTAGTGCAGTCCTGGAAGCGAGCAGCCACACGGCTGAAGCACACATGGAGCTCTGACCATCTAAGCTGGATAGAGGGGAAGAGCTGGGACACTGCTGGTGAAGGGCGTCACCATGTGCGCTCCACCAGCACCAGCTCTCATTGGGGCTGATCACTGCATGTTGATGCTAAATGATGGCAGAGAGAGAGGAAGCCCAGATCCCTGGCAGACATGGAAGGAAGAGGCAGCTAGCTGACTGACATGACCCTGGGGTTGGGGCCATCAGAGGCACTGTTTTGGAGGAAGTGTGGTAGAAGGCAAGGACTTGAAACAGGAAGCATTAAGAGGGTGGCATTCAAGAGGGACACTCCGAGGCAGAGGACTCCACCCCATGCGAGTCCCTTAGGTGTGAGAAAACACCCACATCTGGTCGCCATGGGGTTCTGAGACAGAGCTGCCAGGGGCAGGCAGGGTCAGACCATGCCAGAGCTGTCACCAGGCCCAGGTGGCTGAACTTCCCATGGAGGACAGTGGGGATGCGTGGAGGGCGTAAAGTAAGGAGGGTTTGGAGTCCACACTGTGATCAGAGTGACAGTCTGGTCTGTCAGTGGCTGTCACATCTAGAGGTGATGTGTCTGTATTGGGGTTGTCACGGTGAGGAGAAGGCCACCGAGGGCGCACTCTGGCTCTGGAGCGCCACCTGTATGGACAGCAGTGTCATCCCAGTGGGACACAGATGTGCCAGGGACACCTTGCTTTTAATCAGTTGGAGTTTGGGGTCCCTGTGGGGGGTTCTAGGCTGAATCACTAAGAGGAAGGTGAGAATATACTCCACCCCTGACTTGTGAATCCTACCTTCCTAGTGCGCCCCACAAAGTGGTCCTCCTTGTACCCTACTAGGTATGGAGAAAGAACATTCCGTAGAGAAGGAATAATACAAGTGTAGCAAGTTCAGTCAGAGAGAGGGAGTGAGGAAAGGAGGGACGGGAGACCACTGTGATGGGGAGGAGGCTGGAAACAGGCCAATGACTCAAAAGGTTACATAAACAAAGCCTGGCCTAGATGAGCTGCAGACTCACTCAGAGGCATCCAGTTCAGTCCCATAGTGTATTAGTCAGGGTTCTCTAGAGGAGCAAAATTTAGAGACTAAGTATATATATAAGGGATTTGTTAGAGTGGCTTATAGGCTGTGGTCCAGCTAATCCAACAATGGCTGTCTGCCAATGGAAGGTCCAAGACTCCAGTAGTTGTTCAGTCCACGAGGCTGGATGTCTCAGCTGGTCTTCAGTATACACCGGAATTCCAAAGAAGTAGGCTCCAATGCCAGTGAAGGAATGAATGGTCTTGCTAGTGAGAGTGAGGGCAAGCAGGCACAGAAAGCAAGCCTCCTTCTGTGTCCATTATGTAAGCTGCCAGCAGAAGGTGTGGCCCAGATTAAAGGTGGATCCACCTCAAAGGTCTGGATTAAAGTTATATCTTTCCACCTCAATGATTTAATTAAGAGAAAAACCCTTCACAGGTGTACCCCAGCCACGTGGGTTTTAGTTCATTCCAGATATAGCCAAGTTGACAACCAGTAATAGCCATCACACGTGGATTTCCAGATGTCTCTGGTTAGAAGACTCTAAAGTCCAGAAACAATGTCTTGCCCTTCTGGGTTCTGGCCCAGTTTGGAGAGTGCCCCAGGCCGACTGGACTACAGCCCAGTTCTTAAGAAGCTGCATGTGTCCCTTACTGAATGCATCTGGGGAGCCCAGGAGGACAAGTATGTGGTTTGCCTGTGAATAAGGGACTTGTGGAGCTGCCCTCTGAGAGGCAGTTCAGGAGCCCACCCGGGTGTCTCTGAAAGACAGGGGCCTTACTCTGACCCGTAGTTGTGCTAGGAACTGTATACATACACCCTGAAGCCCTGGTCTGTGGCAGCCAGAGGGAAACACATCCCTCTGCTGCCTGAAGGTCCTCATGGTATGTCTTGATAGGAGCAACTATGCCTTTGGAAGACTAGAAGGCAGAGCCGCACACACTGTGGAACTGCAAGCAGCTTAGAGAAAAAAAACTGGACATCCCTCTGACTCCAGTATGCATCCCTCTGAGCAGGTTCTAACTATATTGACTTCAGGGAAGGATGTGAATTCGGTATCTCCTGCGAAGTTTCATTAAATTGGGCTGTGTGACTTTTCCTGTGCAGATGCAAGCTGCACATAGGGCCGAAGAAACAACTCCACCCAATCTAGCTGAGTGAATAGGTGTGTTTATTGGAGTTAGTTATGTAAATATGGATGCGAGGTTATGTACAGGAGTGTAAACAACTCAGAGGCAGCCATATCACCAACTGAGCATGGATGGCAACTCACAAAACTGCATCCCTAGAGCTCTATGCACAACTGGCAGGCAGCTTCACCAGGGAGTCCCCTCTCCCCAGCAATTGTTATGCCTCATATCACTCTTGCCTTGGAAGTCTGCTCTGTTTTAGGGACTTCCTGAGACTTGTGAGTTTTCTTTACTTCCTAAGTCCTGCAAGCTTCCTTTCCTGGCTTTGCACCTGAAGGGAATGTTTCAATTCAGAGGAAAAGTTCCACAGCGGCAGCCTGTTCTCATGGATGGATCAGATAGAAGTCAAAGTCTTGAAGCCTGTTTCTAGCTAAAGACAGGTACCCCAGCACAGGATAGCAGGGGTAAATCTGAGCATTGTCACTCTGATGCAGTGAGCCTGGGGATCTAACAACCATGCTAGACTCTGAACTTCAGTTTGCTGGTTTGTAAACTGACAATAACACCTCATGGTGGGCAATGGCTGGTACTTGACCGGACACCTGGCACAGATGCCCACAGGTGAATGTGTAGTCCTCTTTTGCCCAGACACTTTGGAGCCATAGACATGTTTATGAATGATTATGTGGTCCAGAATATTCTAGATCCTTCCTTTTCTCTCAAGACCTCCCACTGGCTGCCTTCCCAGTCCCTTCCTCAGGGCAGCAGAGTGAACACAGAGTTGGGGTATTCTGGCCTCTTCTCGACAGACTATGGGGATTGTTTGTTTGTTTGTTTCTGTTAGAAAAGAGATCTGTGAAGATCGTGAGGTGCTTGCCATGAAAGTATGCTGTCCTGAGTTTTGATATTCAGAATCCAGGTGAAAAGCCAGCATGCATATAATCCCAACACTGGGGAAGTCGAGGCAGGCAGATCCCTGGGGCCACCAGCTTAGTCAGCACAGCCTAATTAGCCAGTTGCACACCAGGAGAGAGAGACCTTGTCTCAAAAAACAAAAATGGTAGATGGTACTTTAGGGAAAACACACACACACACACACACACACACACACACACACACACACACACACACACTTAAGAGACAGAATCCCTACCAGAAGCCTGGCCTGGCCTATAATGTCTACTGGGCAGGGGAAGTAAAAGCTGAGCCCCAGGGAGCAGACAGATACTGGCTTCTCCCCTGGGAGGCTGCAGGGCTGTCCCCAAGTGCCCTAATTCCCCAGAGCTGGGGGCAGCAGTTAGATCAGTTGCAGTTTCCTTCATTTGTGACAGCCGTCCCCACAGGACCCATCCCCAGGCCCTGGCCCTGGATGCTTTTCTGAGCCTCTCTGTTCATTGCTTTGACACAGAGAATGCCACTTAGAGTACAAAAAAAGGTTCCCAGCTTCCCCCCGGCCCCCGCCCACCATGACCAGTGTAATTATGTCTGAGAAGCTTCCTCTCCACGGGGCCTCCCCGCCCCTGGACTGGTCCAACCTAGATGGGTCGATCTACTCCTGAGGCCCTGGGAACACACACACGCGGCCCATAGGTAGGTATACCACAGATTGAATCAGCCAGGATCCTGCCCAAGTCTGCCCTCTGTCCCCAACCTCCCTTAGTTGGCCTCTCTGGCCAGCCTATTTCTGATCTTTCCAGGACTTTATTGAACACTCCTATGTGGGGAAAATCAGTGGCTTTCTTCCTAAGCTGAAGCAGCGCCCTCACCCGAGCACTCAAGCTCCCTCTCCCCCCCCTTCACATCTTCCCTGCCAGGTGGCACCGGCACTTGGGAACACTCACACGCAGGCATGCAGAACTCCCTGCTGGCGTCTGATTCAACAGCCCATTTTACAGATGAGCACACAGAGGCCCAAGGAGGGTGTCTGGTCTGGCGGCCAGCAGGTGCTAGGTCTCTCCTCCTCCCACCCAGCACACTACAGTCTCCCTGTTCCCTCAGCCTGCCCCCTGCCACGGGTACTCTCTCCCTGAAATGTGTCTCATCTGGAACTGCGCTCAGCAAGTAAATGTGCTTGCTACACAAAACGGAGAGCCTGAGTTTGATCCCTAAATCATGTGGAGGGAAAAGAGAACAGACTCCCAAGTGATGTCCTCTGACTTCCACGTACACACCACAGCACACATACACCCACACTCACACACACACACAGCGTACAAACACACATACCAAAACCCAACAATATACAAAATAAGATTTTTTTCCCCCTCCTTTGTAGATAAGAGTTTCACTGTCTAGTGCAGGCTGGCTGCAGAGATCCACCTGCCTCTGTCTCCTAAGTGTGTGTAACCACACTCAGCCCAAATGAATTTAAAAAATTTTTTAAACACATCAGGTGTGTGGTGCTATTAACACCCACTTTATTGGCCAGGAAACTGAGTCTAGGAGGTGGAAAGGACTGACCCAAGTTACGTAGCTGTTGTCAGAGTTCACATTCTGACCTGCAAACCCAGCATCACCCCAGCTGGACAGCCATTGCCCGGCAAAGCAAATTCCCTCAGGATTTGCTCAGTGTTTTTCATGGGAGGCACCCATTTCCTATTAAATATTATATCCAGAAATTGATTCCTTTAGTCTCTTCTGTTAGCCCAAGCAGAGGCACTGTCCTTTAAAAGAAAATCTGCCCGTTCTTCACTCATTTTAATGAGTTCCCAAATCAGGCCAGCCCAGGAGTGCCTAGCCCACGTTCCCTGCTGTGGTTAAGAAAGTAGGGCACCTGCTCAGAACTTGCAGCCATTCCTACTCCACAGGCTTCACAGAAATGTCTCCTGAGAACTGGGGGATGGCTCAGTCAGTCAGTGCTTGAGGACCTGAGTTCAGCCCCTAGAACCCGAATAAAAACACTGGGCATGGTGGTGATGGTGCTCACTTATAGCTTCAGCCTTGGGGAGACAGACAGGCAGCTCCCTGAGGCTTGTTAGCCAACCGGCCTAGAGAGTTCTGACCAATGAGAGACCCTGTCTCAAAAAAGGGGGAGGAAACAGCACCTGGAGAAAGACCAGAAGTTGACCTCTGGTTTCCACGCCTGTGCACCTGCACACAAATTAACTCATACAAGGGAGGGGCTCCCACTTAGATAGAGGAAGTAGAGGGTCTTTTCCTCAGTGCACAGAGGTGGGCTAGAACCACGTACAGGCAGCAAGCCCCTGACTGGCTCGTCCCATGCTCAGGTCTGGGACCCATCCCTGTACCGCCAGGGAGGCTGCCGGTTGGATAGAGTGAGAAGATTCCTCTCCCTGCTGCATCCTAGGAATGGATGGCCAAGCATCCAGGGCTGTGCCTCAGTTCTACCCAGAGTCTGAAAAAAACCTGCGGCTGGGAATAGATGATCGCAAAGGAGTGTCCCAGCCCTGGGTTATGAGCCCATCTCCCACCCCACCCCACCCCCCACACATATGCAATAGCTCAAAAATCTACACATTGTATGCATGGTCTTGACAACTCTGTTGTGCCTAGTTTGGGTGTCTTACTCATTTCAGAGCTCCAGTTATCTGTGTGGCTGTTGGGCACAGCTGTGTGTCCTCAGTTGTGACCTAAAAACTCAGGCGCTTACATTCCTCAGCTGGTGAATTCAGAGATGCCGATCCCAATAGCGCCTCCCTGTGGCCTTCCTGGTGCACTGCCGTGAGGACCACAAATAGGCCATCTTCCAGGAGATATGACGGAAAGTCTTAGCACCAGAGAGATGTTAATGTGTTGACACAAAGCTAATCTTCCTTCGTGAATCCTGCCAGTATCAGGCACCAGTGCTCTTGGGACACCAAGATGCGTGGACCAGTCCCAGCAGCCCTGGAGACAGGAAAGGTACTGACTGTGTCTGTTCATGGGGATGTCACTGTTGAAGACAGGACTGCTAGAGAGAGTGGAGCCTGTGCTGGGAGTGACTCCTCAGGGCCCGGGTTTGTGGGTGACTTGTGGGAGAGGGAGGAATATCCGCAGGACTGGTTCAGTCCCAGCCTCCTCCTCACCAGGAATGGTGCATGCAAACTTTCAGAAGTGAGGGAAATAGGGTGTTGAAACCTGCTCCTCTATTAAGAGAAAGGTCAAGGAGCTTCAGGGATAGGTCAGCCAGTAAAGCGCTTGCCGCACAAACATGAAAACCTGGGCTCCATCCCTAGAACCCATGTAAAAACTTGGGCATGGTGGCATCTGCTTATAATCCCAGCATTGGGGAGTCTCCAGGCTCATTACCCAGCAAGCCTAGTGAGTCCAGGCCAGTTAGGAAACTCTGTCTTTAAAAGGTGGGGGGAGGTGGGCAGCATCTAAGGAATGATAGCCAAGGTTAACCTCAGCAAGTACACACACACACACACACACACACACACACAGAGAGAGAGAGAGAGAGAGAGAGAGAGAGAGAGAGAGTTCTAACACTCTGAAATCTGCTCCTGCTTTACAGTGTGTCAATCCATGTTGATAGCTAATCTCTGTACGGCTGGACATTTGCTGTTCTGATGAGCAGCTTCCAGGGTTCTGCCAATTACATCCGTCCGTCTTCTCTGTCAGTGAGATACCAGATAGCCTTGAGCCAGGAGTTGTGTATGGATGACAGATGTGTTTGGTGTTCACTACAGCGCCCACTCCTGGAGAAAGACGCTCAATTCACAGTTCTCCATGTGAAACAAAGCCGCCAGAGTTGATACGATGGAAATACCCCAGGGTAGTGGTCAGGAGCAGGTGTCTGGGCCACCCACACTGACCCTACCCATCAGGTTCCTAAGGTGAAATCAAGAAGCAACAGTCACCAGATGACAGGGATTCTCGCCTGTGCTGAACATTCAAGTTCAATAAAGGCTTTCCAGTCATCTGGCTGCTGCCCACCCCTTCCCAGACAGTGCTTCACAATGATTTGAAACAGAGGATTTCTACTTCTGTGGTTTTCCCTAAGACTCATGCATGGTGCTGTGTGCTTTCCTCTGAGCCCTCAATCCTCAAAACAGCCCCAAGAACTGCACAGTTATTGCCCCCATGCTGCAGAGTGGGGAACCAAGGCCTGGGGGAGCCAAGATGCTCAGACAAAAGTGTCCAGGAGAACATGTTGCTAAGTCTCTGGAGAGAGGCAGGATCGAAACCACACAGCCAAGTGTCTAGTCAGCGGCCAGGAGAACCTGCAGGGCCAGGCCACTCCTACCTACCTACCTCCCCCAAATATCACAGGCAGCCCAGTCCTTTGGGGGAGCTGCCAGCCTCCAGCTTGCGCCCTTCCTCCTGCCAGAGTGTGTCATTTAGCAGGTGCAGTGCCTGCCTGCCCCTCTGACTTCAGATTTCTCAGGGCCCAGCCTCCTACTCAGTGTCAGAGCCTTGTCCCTTCCTCACCATTGTCCCTTTTCTGGGCCACCATTCATGGGAAGCCAGTCAACTTGGCAGTGGCCCCATTCCTAGGCCTGAACCCCTCTTCACCAGGCCCAAGACGCCGGAAGCCCAAACAGCGGGTCTGAGATGTAAATAAGGCCCCTCCAGCTGCACCTGGCTTCCTGGAAAGAAGCCCCAACAACGCACGTGCCCTGTGCAAAACCCTCCGGCGTGGCATGACTGCTGCTCCTGTTTCCTGGCCTCCCTCAGCAGGTAGATGGCACAGGGCTCTTCCCTCATCAGAGCTGTTGCTGTCAGGGCCGATTTCTCCCAGGACCCGCAGCCCATCTGCTAACGCTTTTGTGCATTTGTGCACCTTCAGCCTCTGGCCCAAAGCCTCCGCGGGAAGATGAGCTAGAACAGCAGATGTAGGCACCAGGGGAGTGTGCGGGCTCTGCTGTCACCAAGAACCTCTCCAATCTCTGCATCCCATTTCATTCACTCATACCTGCATCATTCATTCAGTCATTCATTCGTGCATGTATTACATTCATTCATGAACATATATACTTACTCATTCATGCATCTGTGCACTGACTGAAGTGTATGAGTGCATTCACACATTCATCAACAAACCTTTGACTATGTCAGGGATTTGTAATACAGCAGAGGACAAAAAAGAGGGGGAGACACCTGCACCCCAGGAGTTAGCATTTGAGGCGGGGGGACTTTGGCAAGCATGCAAGGAGATGAGTGCTTCAGCCGGGCAAGGGCTGGGCCTCAGAACTTCCTCTTAGTAAACCGATGGAGTGAGCTTCTCAGGATGCCCACCTAGCTTTTCTTTGTCCCAGGGTCCTTAAGCTAAGAGCTAGCCCGGGTACAGCAGGGGCTCCAAGAGAGCACTTTTCGTGCCTTACTATCAGATGCCAGGGAGGACACCAGCTGGTTACTCACAGGCAACAACAGCCCCAGCAGATCCAGTGGAACTTGACAAGGCTCACACTCAGGTCCCAGCTTAGTCCAGCTGCTGACTCTGGGCCCTCCGAAGCTGTGGTTCCTACCCTGGCAGTACCAGGACCCTGGGGTCTCTGGCAACAGACCTCTGGGATAGGAGTAGAACCCAGCCTAACAGGGCTGTTAGCAGCCCCCGACCAGAGTTGAGTCCCCAAGTGGCTACCCTGGAGATGGTAACTCCCAAGGTGCGTTTTCAGATCCCAGGAGCCACACACGTCAGTGTCTTGGTGCTGTCTTCCAGCACTCAAACTCCAGCCCCAGTTCCAAGTTCCATGACCTTGAGCAAGCTACTTCTCCCCGTGACTCAGTTTCTTTATCTGTAAGTCAGGAATACTGACAGTGCCTGCTTCAGAGAGGGTGAGCCTCAGTGGTGACTCGCATGTAGTAAGTACAGCTAGTGGACGTGGTGCTTGTGTTGGCTGGGGCTGGGGTTTCTTCAGCAAATCCATCCGTCCAGTGTTCTTTCCTTCCCTGCAACTCAAGACAGGGAATGTGCTCAGGTCCTCATACTCACAGGCAAGCAAGCAAGTCACCAATGGAACCATCCTCACAGCCTTGCCTTCAGACTTTTTAATTGGGAAACCAAGCCTGGACCCAAGCCAACAGTTGCAACAGGTGGAGAGTCATTGGAAACTTCTGGATTTACCTCTTTATCTGGCCTTCCATTTCCCTGGGTCTCCCCAGCCACAGGCAGCGAGGAAGTGTTGCTTGCTTCGGTGTGGGTCTTGCATCCCAGGAGACTGCAGACCTTTCAGGGCAGCCTGGCTTTTCCTTTTAAGATAAAACACAGTAAAACTTTGAAGACTTCTTTAAAACACCCCCTAAGCTTGGTCCTCACACTAATTACAGTTGCCTTTCCAGATTAAAAATAGACATCAAATCAAGCATGCTGGATGCAGCCCAGAGCCAGGAGCTGTGTTCAGGACATCCTAGGCCCCGCCCTCCTCGGCCTATACTTTGGGGACATCACAGGAAGATGAAAGGAGTTGGTGGCAAGGCGAGGGTGGAGTCTCTGGGCATCTGATAGTGAACTGTATTCTGTGTTCTGTCATTAAGGATGGCTGTGAATTGATCCAAGATGTTAGAATTCTACCATCTCCACATAGCGTGGATCTGCAGCTCTCAAAGCGTGGTCCAGCACAGCAGCCATACTTGGCAATTGGTTGAATTATCTTTCCCACTCCAGTTCATGTTAGGCCCTTCCTTTAGCCTGGAGGACCCTAGGATATGACTGGAATTGGAGACAGGGTTTTAAAGATGCCATTAAGGAAAACTAAAGCTGCTGGTTCAGGGGTGCCTGTCCAGGGAAAGGACAATGTGAAGAGCCAGCAGGAGAGGCCATGATGGGCCAAGGAATGAGGCCTCACAGGGACACCACCCTGGAGGACTTGATCTTGGAATCCAGTCTCCGTTACTGTCAGGGAATGCACTGCTGGGGTTAAGCCTCACTCCGTGGCATCTTGCACAATCTCAGCAGAGGAACATTGGCAGACCTTCCACCCTGCCAACGTCTCCAGCTCTGGCCGGAAGCCAGAGAGTAGCTGGAACAATGTGACCTCCGCACGTGCCCACATTTGAGAAGCACTGGCATGAGCTGTCACTGGTGCTGAGGGGAGCCAGCCCAGGAAAGAGTGACGGGGCTGGGGGTGAGGGCTGCCCCACAGGGCAGATGTTCTTTTCATGGATTCTGCGATCTCTGTAAGTCTCAATGGGCTTCTTCCTTGAATAGGGGACCGTACACATCCCTGCATTCTGTAGGCAATCCAGCATTGACATTTAGTCAGCTGAAGACCGAGCCCTTTGAAGACCCCATCCTGAGCACACTGAATCCAAGAACCTCCCTCCCTGCCTGGATTTCCCCGAATCCCTTAGGTCTGGCACAGTTTCTGCCCCGAAACAATCGAAATGCTTTTCTCTTTGATAACAAGAGCAAGGAAATTCTGTCTCGTTTCCCCCTGTGCCCCTGTTGCTCAGAAGCTCACAACCAAATAAGATCCTCAAAGTTGCACACAGATCCTCTGCTGTGATCTCCTCAAACCCATTTGAAAGGGAAAAATGAAAGAAGGGAGAGATGGAAGTAGGGGAGGAAGAGTTTCATCTCCCAGCGCTGCTCACCGACAGAGCCGCCAGCAAACCCCTGCCTTGTAGAACTGACACAGCTTGGCTGGCAAGCAGCAGGGTCTCCTTCCCGTGAGAAGGAGCAAACTGTTGGTCACTCCTGTGTCTTCTTCACCCCTTTGTCTCCTACTGTCCCCAAAGAGCTGTCTCTCACGTATCTAAGCCCCTCAGACAGCTCCTGAATTCTGCATGGAATGTATACGGAGCGTGTTGTTTGTAAGTTATGGCCATTACTACAGCTCCTTGAGCCCTGGTTGGAGACAAGAATGCCATCCCTTTGGGGGATGTGGAAGTGACAGGAATGGGTTTTTAAGTTGCAAGTCAGAACTCCTTGTTATCCTCTGAGTGGACATTCAGGCTACTCTGCGAGGTCTCTCCATTTCCGTCTGGGCATTCAAGCAAAGAACTCGTCTTCTCCTCCAACCTGTTGAAAACTCCCCTAAACCCAGGTCTCTTAAGGCAGGCTTCAAAGAGACTGGATGGAATTCCTGGAGCCTAGAGCTCTGTGTAAGAATTTCATCACTTTTGTGTTTTTGTCTTGGTGATTGGAGTTGTTTAATGTGTGGGAGTGTTTTATCTGCAAAGTATGTCTGTGTACTCTGCGCATGCGTGGGGCCCACCAAATGTGTTGGGTGCCCTGGAACTGGAGTTACAGGTAGTTGTGAGTCACTGTGCAGGCCCTGAGAATTGAACTTGGGTGAGCAGACAATGCTCATAACTGCTGAGCCATCTCCAGCTATATCTTTTGAAACCATTAAGCATTTCTGGGTAACATGCCCCACCCTAGATCTTGTCGTTCCCACCATGGGACATCAGGGTGCTGGTACTCATTGATAGCCTCAGGGATACCATGACATCTCATTTTATCACTTTGAACTAGTTAGAAATAAGCAGAGAAAGAAAGTATATACCAATCAAGTGAGGTCACTGGGGGATGAGTCTGCAGTATTGAGCCCCTAGACTGAACAGGAATGGTGCTCAACCTTGAAGGTGGCCAAGACCCTACACTTGGCTGTTTTAAGTGCCTTCTTTCTACAGACAAGGCAGGCAAGACTCGCTGAAATCAGGGTACTTTGGGCCTGTGCACATTTTGGGGTGAATCATACAAATTATGGCTCAATGCTGGAGGTTCGGGGCTGGCTTCATAGGTCCCACCTGAGCCCTGCGCTCCACTGAGCCCTGGGCTCCACTGATTTGCATATCCAGTGACTTAGACATTCTCTTGATCCTCATGCATTCTCAGGTCTTGAGGCCACTTATAATCCGGCCTAAAGAGCCAGTGACCTAGGACAGTCAGTAGTGCCCTGTGGCCACAGGGGAAGTACGACATAGACTCGGGTTGTGCTATGAAGGACACCCAGAGTCAAGGGTATTCAGGGATGGAATGTCCTTTTGCGGTGTGGCCGAAGAGTGTGTTTATGTCAACAGAGGTAGTGAGTGGAGAGTCCAACAGGGCCCAGCCACAGCATTCTGGGGCAAAAGTGAAGGGTGAATAGTTGGTTTCTCGGGAGTATTCCTCTGTTCAGAATGGGTGAGGTGTAGGCATGAAGCTGGAAAGGCAGGTTGGTAGTGGACTGAAGATGTCAAAAGACAAGTGTCCGAATAGGGATGCTATTCTTGGGGTGAGAGGAAGACAGGACCCGCCCCCCAGAGCGGCTGTTACATAGCCCCAGAACCTCAAGTCAAGAGGTGAAAACAGTATCTTTTTTTATTATAAAAAAAAAAAAAAAAAGGAGCCATGTTGCATAAGCCAGCTAGGTAAGCGGCAGAGTGCACCAAGTTAACTAGTAGGGTGTCACCACGTGATCTCTGACCCTCAGGGTGCTGGGAACCAAGATGGTAGCAGACCAGGGCAGAGTTGGTTTTCCTGTCTGGGTGGCCTGAGAAAACTGGTTCTGACTGGGAAAGATCGGCCATTCTAGCTCCATTTCTGTTTCTATGACAAAATATCCTGACCAGAGGTAACTTGGTGGGGAAAAGGAGATATATTTGGCTTACAGTTCTAGACTGTAGCCCGTCACCGGGGATGGGGATGGGGGTGTGGGGGTGTGGGGGGACAATGAAGGCAGTCACACTCAGTCAAGAGCAGAGGGAACATAAATACATCTTGCTCACTTCCTAGTGTTCTTCACTCTTAGATAGTACTGAGCCTAGCCTAGGGTATAGTGATGCCCACAATGGGCTGGGTTTCCCTATATCAGTTAACAATAGAGACAATCCCCCATAGACAAGACCATAGGCCCTTCTAAACTAGATAATTCCTCATGTAGACTCCCTCACCAGATGATCCTAGGTTGTGTCAAGCTGACAGTTAAAACTAACTAACACATTTACTTTGGGAAGGGGCTTTTGCTCTCAGAGAACACAGACATCTTCTGAGGCACTCCCCTCTGACCTCTGCGGAGCCTCCCACGCTAAGCAGTTAGGCTAAGTCTCACCTCACCCTGTCTGCCTTGCAGGGTCTATCTAGATAACTGTTTGAACCAATGGATCAGTGTCCACATAGGAGTGTTCTAGACAAGCACTGATTTCTCCTTCCTCTTCTGTCTCCTCTGCAGCTGGAGCTGTCCAACACTGCCATCCTGCACCAGATGAGACGGGACCAAGTGACAGACACCTGCCGGGCCAACAGTGCCATGAGCCGAAAGCGCAGGGTGCTGACCCCCAATGACCTGAAGCACCTGGTGGTGGATGAGGACCACGAACTGATCTACTGCTATGTGCCCAAGGTGGCGTGTACCAACTGGAAGAGGCTCATGATGGTCCTGAGCGGCCGGGGCAAGTACAGCGATCCCATGGAGATCCCAGCCAACGAGGCCCACGTGTCGGCCAACCTGAAGACCCTCAACCAGTACAGCATCCCAGAGATCAACCACCGCTTGAAAAGCTACATGAAGTTCCTGTTCGTGCGGGAGCCCTTCGAGAGGTTGGTGTCAGCCTACCGCAACAAGTTCACGCAGAAGTACAACACCTCCTTCCACAAGCGTTACGGCACCAAGATCATCCGTCGCCAGCGGAAGAACGCCACGCAGGAGGCCCTGCGCAAGGGGGACGATGTGAAGTTCGAGGAGTTCGTGGCCTACCTCATTGACCCCCACACACAGCGGGAGGAGCCCTTCAACGAGCACTGGCAGACCGTCTACTCCCTCTGCCACCCTTGCCACATCCACTACGACCTCGTGGGCAAGTATGAGACGCTGGAGGAGGACTCCAATTATGTGCTGCAGCTGGCTGGAGTGAGCGGCTACCTGAAGTTCCCAACCTATGCAAAATCCACCAGAACTACGGACGAGATGACCACGGAGTTCTTCCAGAACATCAGCGCCGAGCACCAGACACAGCTGTACGAAGTCTATAAACTGGACTTTTTAATGTTCAATTACTCAGTGCCAAACTACCTGAAGTTGGAATAAAGGGGTGAGGGGCGGTTGGGGAGAGGGAGAGAATCCTGCTTTTTAATTTAAGATTTTTATTTGTCAAAAGAATTCTATGGATACTGGGTTATTTTGTAAGTTAATATGTCTTTGTGGGGGATGCTGCGAGCGGCATGGTCAGAATTATTTAAATCCTCCATGGGAAAGGACAGCTGTCTTCACAGGGGAGCGGGGTGGATCGTCCCTGTTTTTTTAGAAGCGGAAACTGCAACACCGTCTCCAAGGTGTCTTTGTGTTCTGGTGAATTCCACAAACTGTGCATTCCGTAAAGTCTAATGATTCTTATTTATAGTTATTTAAACGTAGTCTCTGTATAGATTTCTTTTTTGGCAGCAGACTGCTCATGTCTTTCTAGAAGAAACAACGGTCTGTGCTTTGCTGGCTATGGATTGTTTAGGGGCTGTGACTGTCCCCAGTAACCTCTCATAGAATCGCGTGGTGACAGCTGCTGGGATGTGTGGCTGCCACCATTCAAGAAACCCTGCTAGAAATAAGTAAATCGTCCTTGCACTAAGAAACAGGGGTGGGAGTGGTTCACACTGATTGCTAGCAACCCCAAAGTCTCTTGCAGTAAAGAAATGCAAATTTTTTAACCCAAGGAGAGAGTGAATAATAGCGATTTTCTGTTCACCAAAATTAGCAGTCTATAAGAATA
>CABHPH010160241.1:26160-44142 GCA_902168325.1 Peromyscus nudipes | reverse complement strand
AGAGATGGCTCAGAGGTTAAGAGCACTGGCTGCTCTTCCAGAGATCCTGAGTTCAATTCCCAGCAACCACATGGTGGCTCACAACCACCTGTAATGAGATCTGGTGCCCTCTTCTGATGTGCAGGCAAACATGCAGGCAGAACACTGTATACATAATAAATAAATAAACCTTTTAAAATAAATAAATAAATCCCCTGAGGCTATAGTTACAAACTGTTGTCAGTCACATGTTGGTGCTAGGACTTGACCCCAGGTCCTCTAGAAGAGCAGCCAATGCTCTTAACCACTTGCAGAGCCATCTTACCAGCCCATTGTGTTTGTTTGTTTGTTTGTTTCTGGAGATTGGACTCAGGTGGTCAGGCTTGCACCACAAGCACTTTGACAAGCTTAGTCACCCCCTTAATTAACTTCCTCCCCCTCTTTCCTGCATTTAGTCGACCTTATTCTCATTCATAGTCTTTGCATTGACCCACAGTTAAAGGAACTTAACAGCGCAAACAGAACATTCTCAAAGATAGCAGGATTAGAACTGAATTCAGGATTAGGACTATTTTAAGGAAAGTAAGGAATGACTATAATAATTATGTAATTAATTAGTATAATTTCACCATTATGTTAAAATTTGGGCTTTGCTACATCTTGTATTAGTAATGGCATCTACTTTTTGCAGTGAAGTTGAGGAGAAACAGTCTTTCAAACATTAAAATTCTGAGACGATGTGAAATATTTAAGGGCCAGGACACTTTGTTTTAGCCTTGGCCTTCAAAGGGGAAAGGTATTTTCACTGTAATATTAGAATTGTTTATTTCAGGGTTGTTGTTTTCTTCCTCCTAGATCAACAGTTCATGCTGAAAAAATGTCCTGCTCTGCTTCAAGAAATGGTTAATGTAATCTGCCAGCTAATAATAATGGCCAGGAGCCGTGAAGGTGAGGAAGAAATGTAATTAATTTGGACTTTTTCCTGCAAGCATTTGCTCAGCATACTCCACAGTTTAAAGATTCATGAGTATTGAGTTACAGTTTTGTATACTGAGTCGATCATGTTTCTCAGATTTGCTCATGGCTTTTCTCACTCTTTTCATTGTCTTATTTTTAGTGTTTTAAGTGTTTTCTTTCCTCTGAACATTTTTGAGTTATTTTAACAGTGATTTTTTTTTTTGGCATAGTGTGTAATGTGTGTGTGTGTGTGAGTGAAAAGTAAAGATTTTTTTTGACTGTTAGGGGAAAGGGGATGCTAAAATGCTAAAAAAAAAAAAAAAAAAAAAAAGACTGATTAAAGTTTGTTGTTGTGGGTGATTTTAGTTCTTGGCAATGCTCCAGTGAATTTAGAAATACTGATAATACCTTCTTACTTAGTTACTGTTGTTGGAGTTTGTAAATAGAAATAATTTCAGCAAGGCATGGATTACACCTGTAACCTTAGCGCTTGTTAGGCTGAGGCAGGGGTCTAGTTTGAGGCCAGTCTGGGCTCCATAGGGAGACCTTGCTGCCTTCAAAAAGTAAAAATAAATAAAAAACACAAAATATTTACTTATCTTTTATTTTTGAGATAGGATCTTGCTTTGCAGCCAAATCTGCCGTAGCATCTTAAGCAGTAAGGCTACTGCTTCGCTGTACTGTCCCCAGCTGAGGACGCGTGGGCTTTGTGTGTTTGTGGCAGTATCTATCTATCTTCTGCATTGCCCATGCTGGCCTTGCCTCAGCCCCGTGGGTGCTAGGATTGCCACCCAAGTACTGGGATTCCGGGTGCTCTCCCCCACATCATGGTACCGCTGAGCATGCCTGATATTTTACTACTATTGGAGTTGACACAGAGGCTTTTGTTAAATTAATGGTTGTTGCAGAGTAATACATACTGGACCAGGTTTCTGTATTTTTAACATTTTTCAGTAGTTTTTAAAGGAAAAATCAATATCCCCATGTTGAAGTTTAAGGTGTTGAATGTTAGTGTGATTTTATTCCTTGTAATGAAAGTGTAAAAAGTACAGCCGTTTTGTTCCTTTTTTTCCTATTCTTCCTAAGAAAGGGAGTTCCGTGCTCCAACTTTGGCATCCTTAGAAAACTGTATGAAGCTCTCCCAGATGGCTGTCCAAGGCCTCCAGCAGTTTAAGTCTCCCCTTCTGCAGCTCCCTCACATCGAGGAGGACAACCTTAGGAGAGTTTCCAACCATAAAAAGGTTTGTTGACCGCTTTCTAGTCAGAGTTTAGCAACTTGTCGTATTACAAGGTCATGTGAGTAAAGTTTTCTAGACTTGGCTACTGTGGATTTCTTAGATTTACAATGTCTTTTGTTAGTATTTCTGAATTAGGTGGTTTATAATATTTTACTACTCTGGAATTACTATTTTGGGTTGAGTGAATTTTAGCAATTAATATTTTATTTTTACATTACAAAAATGTATGTACCAAGTAAGAATACATCATATACTTTTCACTTTGTTTTTGACTTAAAGGTTGGGCAGTTGAGTATGAACAAAAATAAAAAATGAAGCATTCTCAGAAATAGTGTTGGTGGACTGATTGATGTCCAGGGGTCAGAATACTTGCTTGGTGTGCACAAGACCCTGGGTTCAATACCAGTTAGTTATGGGGGTCGGGGGATGTGTGCGGGTGGAAGGATACACTGATCAAGTAAAGATCATTTCTTTCTAGAAAACATTGTAAAGACTTGAATATCTAGAAATAGTTTGGAAAATATAAGAAACTGAATTTATAATTCTGGTAGATTTTAAACTTGACTTTTTGGGTGTGGTAGTATGAGCCCATGTACCTAGTACACTGGGAGGCTGAGACAGGATGTCTGTGGTAAATTTGAGGCCTAGTCTAAGTAGTGGACATGAGGCCAGCATGGGCCACACAGTGAGACCCTGTTTTAAGAAAACAAAAGAAAAAAGTTACTTTGTATATAGTAGAAGAAGTGAGTAGATCTAGAAGAAGTGAGTAGAAGATCGGCTTTGGATTTGGTAGTATTAAAGGTAATAACTGTGTAAGAAACCTGTATTCAGGTTCTCTGTCCTTTAATCATATTGCCATTATAAATTTCATCAATGTTAAGTAATAATTTG
Organism: Peromyscus nudipes; assembly: GCA_902168325.1. Classification (NCBI taxonomy): domain Eukaryota; kingdom Metazoa; phylum Chordata; class Mammalia; order Rodentia; family Cricetidae; genus Peromyscus; species Peromyscus nudipes. The sequence goes on along the minus strand of CABHPH010160241.1, from coordinate 41,077 downwards.
AAACAACAGAATCCTAGAGTTGAAATTCTACCTGCCTCATGATTTAATCTCTGTGAACATAACAATTAAGTATCTAGTACTTAAATTAAATTTTAATTAATTTAAATTCATTTAACTTACTGCATAGTGAAACCTTTAGAGGCCATCTGTACTTGGAAGATTTTTATGCTTATAACTGAAAATAAATAAATGTAGGACAATAGTTCTTAAGTCAATATTCTATATGAACATATTTTTGTACTCTTTTTTCTGATTAAAAAAATAAGCTTGTAATGAATTTATAACAAACAACCTTAGTTTTTGTGGTCTTGCTTTGAAATGTCCATAATGTTAACTCTTTTCTGAAGTTGCTGGATTTTCTTTTTGTCAGCATGCCACTAGTTTTCATTTTATGAAAATTTTATTGTGTTTTTTTTCTTTCTTTTTTTTTCTTTTTTAGTACAAAATTAAAACTATTCAGGATTTGGTCAGTTTAAAAGAATCAGATCGTCATAGTCTGCTGCACTTCCTTGAAGATGACAAATATGAAGAGGTAATGGCGGTCCTTGGCAGTTTTCCCTATGTGACTATGGATATAAAGTCACAGGGTAAGTGGGGCTTTCTCTGTTGCACATCATGTGATTTGGTCTCATTCATTTGACTCAAATTCTTTCTTTTCCTTCCTCCTTCCATCTCACTGTATTGTTCTGTCTAGCCTGCATCTACTATGTAGTCCAGGCTTCCTCAGACTTGGAGACATCTTGTCTTTACGGGTGCTGATATTACAGTCATATTGTTGGTTGTTTTTCACTCTTTACTCTTTGCCCTTTGACGGGCCCGAAACCCAGCTCCCAAATAAATACACACATGGAGACTTATTCTTACTTATAAATGCCTAGCCTTAGCTTGGCTTGTTTCTTGCCAGTTTTTCTAACTTAAATTATCCCATCTACCTTCTGCCTCTGGGCTTTTATCTTTATCCTGTATACCCTTTTTTTTTGTTTGTTCTTTGTTTTTTGTTTTTTTGTTTTTCGAGACAGGGTTTCTCTGTGCAGCTTTGCGCCTTTCCTGGAACTCACTTTGTAGACCAGGCCAGCCTCGAACTCACAGAGATCCACCTGCCTCTGCCTCCCGAGTGCTGGGATTAAAGGCGTGCGCCACCACCGCCCAGCTGTATACCCTTCTTTACTTCTTACTCTGGGGCTTGCTGTGTAGCTGGGTGGCTGGACCCTGGAGTCCTCCTCCATCTCTCCTCCTAGGTCTCCTCTTCTCAGATTTCTCTTTCTATTTATTCTCTTTGCATGCCAGGCCCACCTATCCTTTCTCCTGTCTTGCTGTTGGCCGTTCAGCTCTTTATTAAACCAATCAGTACAGTGCAATGCCTGTTCTAGGCAGGCAAAGTAACACAACTTCACAGAGTTATACAAATGCAACGTAAAAGAATGCAACACATCTTTACATCATTAAACAAATATTCCACAGCAAAAACAAATGTAACACATCTTAAAATATTCTACAACACAGTCATGGACCACTGTGTCTGTTTTTAAAACATTTTAATGATGTCATTTGTAATTAGACTTTGGAGAACTGTAGTTTTCTTGTCAAAACCCTGCCTTTATGTTTGTTACAGTTGTGCTAAGTACAAAGATACTGTTTTATAGTTGAATATTCTGGATTTTCTTTTTGTGTATCAATCACCTATAATTGGAAATTAGTTCTGAGTGAGGATATGGAAGATTTAACCTTAGTTGAATTCTTCACACATGGAACTGGGCAGGCAGTCCTGCTCAGAGTGTAGAAGTCACCCTCTTCCTGTGGTTCTTGCTTTATTGCTCATGTCATATCATAGGCTGCCATTCCTGTTTCAGCTGTGGCTGTGCTGTGGGTCTTTTCTTAAGTAGATGTGCTTAAAGTACTAGTTGTAATCTCTGCGCCTTCAGGGCTGAACCTGCATCAGGATCCATTGGCAGCTCTCCCTCTAATTTAACACCATGAGCTGCTTCTCCTTCAGTGCTTTTTCAGTGGAGTCCTAGCTGTCCTCTTGGAATAGCTTAACTTTCCAAAGAACTCAAGAAGGGTGCAAATATGATGAAAAGAGGAGATATTTCCAATATATTATTAAAAGAAAGAGTCATTTAGTGCTGAAATTAACATTTATCTATAGTAAGCTTTGAAAATTACTGTGCCTGCGTTTCATGTGTTTTTTCATCTGTCTTTATATCTGTTTTAAGTGAAAACACTTTCTACCTACATAATTGCCCTGTCACTATTTTAATAGCCAAGTAGTATTTTTGAACACAGAATTACAGATTATATTGGTTTATTCTGTCTTTGTGGTACAGTTTTGAGTTGTGATAATCACCAATTCACTTTTGAGAGACATCTTTTTCTAGGTACCAAGAATGCAGGAACATGTTAGGAAGAGTTTCTGTCTTTAAAGAGTTCGTCTCTAGTTAAGTATAGGATTGAAAACAACATAATGGCTGCTTAGTGTTATGTGATACAGACATTATGTTCAGGTAAAAACTTTGAGTGCTGTGTGCTTTACTAGCGTCTGCAGAACTTTGCTGAAGGCGCTTTGCATTACTGAATTTGTATTCTAATATAAGCGAGAAGTAAAGGATTTCCTAAAATCGGGATGCTAGGGACAGGGACGAAGAGTGTCATCTGGTTTCAGTTCGCCTAGTGCATAGGACAGCTCCAAAGTATTTACGTATAGTAAATACATACAATACATACTTTGGACAAAGTTTTCTGGGATTTGGGAGTTTCCTTTTAGATTGGTGAGTTTTTAGACTTTAAAATCACTGACCTAAATGTCGCATTTAGGGACTGGAGAGATGGCTCAGAGGTTAAGAGCACCTGCTGTGCCAGGTGACAGTGGCACACGCCTGTAATCTCAGCACTCGGGAGGCAGAGCCAGGCAGATCTCTGTGAGTTCTAGGCCAGCCTGGTCTACAGAGTGAGATCCAGGACAGGCTCCAAAACTACACAGAGAAACCCTGTCTCAAAACACCGAAAATAACAACAACAAAAAACTCAAAACTAAAAAAAAAAGAAAAAACAACTTGCTGCTTTTACAAAGGACCCAGGTTCAATTTGCAGCTCCCACCTGGTAGCTCACACTCATCTGTAACTCCTTTAACACCAGCCACACATGTACACACGTATACCTGCAGGCACTCACACAGGAATACATAAAGTAAAAATAAGTCTTTAAAAACTGCATTTAGGGTTTTAGTTTTTTATCTAAATCAGTTTGGGACTTAAGAGATAATCTTTGTTATAATCAATTATTGTAAAACATATATGCTTAGAAAAAATGTTTGAAGAGGTTTATCTTTGAGGAAGTAAGTGTAGTTGTTTTGGTTTTTTTTTTTTTTTCTTAATTTAGTTTTTTTTAAATACTCTTTGTTCTTTGGGGACCCACCATGCAGCTCCCAAATAAATACATGGAGACTTATTCTTACTTATGAATTCCTGACCTTTAGCTTGGCTTGTTTCTAGCCAGGTTTGTTTACTTAAATTATTCCATCTACATTTTGCCTCTGGGCTTTTACCTTTCTTTATTCTGTATCTCTTTCTTTCTTTCTTACTCTGTAGCTGGCTGAGTGGCTGGTCACTGGCTTTCTTCGCTCCTCTTCTCTCTCTTTTTCTTCTTCCCTGTTTATTCTCTCTGCCTGGCAGCCCTACCTATCTCTCTGCTGCCTAGCTATTGACTGTTCAGCTCTTTATTAGACCAGTCAGGTGTTTTAGGCAGGCACAGTAACACAGCTTCACAGAATAAAAGAATGCAACACATCTTTGCATCATCAAACAAACATTCCACACCATAAAAGAATGGAACACATTTTAAGCTAATATTCCACAACAAGTAAAAATTCATTTTACTGTGTTATTTGAATATGGCATAGGAGCCACATAGTTTGAAGGAAGAGTAGAGATTATAAGACCAGTGCTTAACATGGTGTTGGAGATAATTGCTTTCTCTTTGTCATTAGAGACCACATAGCATCTCATGGCAGCTCCTCTCCCCCACTTTAAACCACTAAGTACTTGTACACACTGATGCAGTAGCTGTCACAGGTATTGCAGAGTGAAGAATGTGCATACACATGTGGCCCAGGTTTGAGTTCTGAGAACAGAGGCTTCTAGGGTAAAGAAAGGATAGTGTACCCTTTCTTGAGCTACACGGTCATACATCATAACTAGTAGTAGAGTTAGCTGTTATCAGTTGTTGGAGTATACTGTTTTCCATATGTTGGTGTGTAATAAAGGCCAAGCACAAACTTAGAAAATAGTAAAAAGAAAAACTCTCAGTGAAGAAATATCTTATAGATAAAATCTGTAGAAAAAGGAATTCATGTCATTGGAGTAGAAGGTATGTATAGTAATTATCTTTCTCATTGCTTTGACGAAATACCTTATAAGCAGTTTAAGGGGAAAGGGTTTACATTGCTCATGGTTGGAAAGGTATAGTCCATTGTGCTGGGAGTGTTGGTGGCCTGGGTGTGAGGCAACAGGATGGTGCAGTCAGGAAGCAGGGTGCTGAATGCTGCTGCTCAGCTGCCTTTTTCCTTAGTCAGTGCAGGCCATTATTCTGGCCCACAGGAGTAGGGTAGGCCTACCCACCACAGTGAACCCCATCCAGAAACTCCCGAGACATATTCAAAGGCTTGTTTCCTGTCAAGTTATCACTAGAATGTTCTTGAGAAGTTTTGTTTTTATTTATTATATTGTAGATTATGAGGCTGTATGGCAAAATTAAATGTTTACACATACTGTTTAGTACTATTTATTACAAAAGAAATACTCTTTTTTTTAATGGCGTACCCATGGTCCAGGTGTAAGAATGATAAATGGGACTGGTTACTGGGTGGAGAGGTCACGAGGCATGGCCACAACTACCCAGTATCAGAACTTTATTAGGAGGAAGAGGGGTGGGGGCAGAAGAACCAGGCCTGGGGAGACACACATGCAGAGAGCAGAGAGAAAGACGCCAATGTAAGAATGATACACGGAATGCTGGTTACCATGTAGTGAGGTCACAGTCATGTCAGAACCCAATATCAGGATCAGAGCTTTATTAGGAGGAAGACAACCAGGCCTGGGGAAGGAGTACGTGCAGAGAGAAAGATGGTGGGGGAGAGAGAGAACAGAACAGAGAGGGTGGGCTCTGTGGCAGGCTTTTAAAGGGTTCCAGGTGAACGTGCTCAGGTGGGCTTGGGGAGCTACACCATGCTGATGACCATGCCAAGCGTGGCAGAATCCTAACACCAGGGGCTTAGCTACGTCTAGCGTGGGATATATGAGGGAAAAAGTCTACGTGCACTATGTTCTTCTGTCTGTTAACTTTATTCCTCTAAGACAGAATTGTATCAGTTCAGCTATAGCTCCACCAGGCATTCAAGGCAGGAACAACTCTAGACATACCAAGCTCTATATCCGTCTGCTTTATTTCTCTGGGATGAAATCCTGTCTCCATAACTGCAGTTCCATCCAGTTCCCTAGCTCATAGTCCTGCTAACGACTAAACTCCTATGCTTCCAGCCTCATCTTCATCCTCTGTGTCCTCTTTCTCCACCTCTGCTGCTCTCTACTCCTGGCACTCAGAAAACTCTACCTGAGACCTGCCTACCCTCTATAGAACCTGTCTTCCTCTTTTCTCCCACCATGCCATTCTCTCTCCTCAGGAATGTTGTTTTATCTCTCACCTTGATATGTAAAAACCTCTTTTGTTCTCAGTCAGTTGCTCTGGGGAACCTCTAGACCTCTTCAAGGCGAGGGGATGATCTGAACTTCATTAGCACAAGAAACAAAGCTATGTGTCTCCCACCAGCTTGTCTCCTAAACTCAGCAGGGCAGTTAGTAACTTAGTAGTTCAGCAGGTCTGGGGAGCTGACTGTTTGCGAATTGGTCTGGGCACGCAAGAATTTCATAGCAGAAGACAGCTGGAATATTAAAGGTTGGATATCACCAAATAGTCATAATAAATGGCTTGCCTTTCGACAGACCCTTGGCTGGTCAAAGTATAGCTTTAATACACAGCTGAATCTCTATAATATATTCTTAGAGCCCGCAAGAGTTTTTGTTTTTTATTTGGTGGCTGGTTTTGAGACAGAATCTCATTTTGTGGTTCATGGTAGCCCTAAACCCTCAGCAATCTTTCTGTCCCAGTCTCTTGTGTACTGGGGTTTACAGGACTGATCACTATATTTGGCCTACCAAAGAAAATTTCCCCCAACTTTCTGTTTTGAAATAATTTCAAACTTAGAGGCACATTACGAAGTAAGTGTTTCCATTGCCCCCTTTCCACAATAGTCTTACTACATGCTATATATCTTGCATATAGTAAATTATGTATAGCCATGGACAGTTGCACTTATCATTTTAATACCTATTATAAAGCTGCAGTGTTATTGGTAGCAGTATTGTGTATATAGGAGGTGTGTGTATGTGTGTTGCATGCATGTGAATATAGGAATGGATGTATAAGCATGCAGAGACTATAGCAGGATGTTTGGTGGCTTTCTCTATTGCTCTTTTCCCTGTTGCATTGAAGTAGGCTCTCTAACTGAACCAGAAACTAGCCTTTTTGGCTAGGCTGGGCAGCCAGCTAGCTCTCAGATACCACCGATCTCTATCCCCCAATGCTGGTATTACACATACTTTGCATGCCTGGCTTTTCATGTGGGTGTTGACAGTTTACACTCTGGACCTAATGCTTGCAGAGCAAGCATTTACCATCTTTTCTGCTCTGTTAGTTACTTTTCTGTGGCTGAAGAGTCCATGACCAAGGCAACTTAGAAAAGAAAGCATTTAATTGTGGCTTACGTGATAGAGTGTGAGTCCTTGGCCATCATGGCAGGGAGCCTGACAGCAGGCAGGCAGGTATGGCACTGGAGCAGTAGTTGAGAGCTTACATCATGATCTGTGAGATGGAGGCTGAGAGAGAACATGGAAGGCAGGGCCTTGTGTGGGCTTTTAAAACCTGAGAGCCCCCTTCCAGTGGCACACCTCCTCCAAAATGCCACACCTCCTAATTCTTCTCAGAACAGTTCGGCGAGCTGGGGACCAAACATTCAAATATGAGCCCATGGGGACCATCTTCTTTCAACCCACAGCATCTGCTGGGCAGCCTTTTAAAAATATGGAACTGTATAAGAATTTGCATGCCATCCTTGCACACAGGCAGTGATTATCTTCTGTCTGTTGTCCCAGTTTTAATATGTCCTCCCAAAGCTAATGCTTAAAAACGTTTTGTAATGAAAATATATTGAAGTTACTGCTTTAAATATTGTCTCTAAATGTTTTAGGTCATTTGGAATGTTAGTTTTCATCATTTTAGTCTCTCAGGCAGGCATTGGTCAAAGAAGTAAATTATACAGTATCTGCAGAGTTGGCTTTGAGATTTGGCAGTGTTAGCTGTGAACCTTGTTTCTTAAAGTGGAAATGACGATACATCCTGAGAGTCTTTTAAGGATTAAATGAAGCGGTTGTTGAAGGCACCTGGAGGGTTTTACAGAATATCAGTAAATTATTTTTAATAAGCTTAAACATAATATTTTCAAAATACTGAAGTACCAGATTGTTTCGGGCAAATTAAGTGTTGCTGTGTGCGTTGACTTGGAACCTGTTCTTATATCTCGCTCTACCCTCCTGTCTTACAGTGTTGGATGATGAGGACAGCAACAACATCACAGTAGGGTCCCTAGTCACAGTGTTGGTTAAGTTGACAAGGCAGACAATGGCCGTAAGTAGTTTACTTGTATAATTTATTTACTTATACTTGCTATTTTGCAGGTTTATTTGTATATTTGTTGGTTTGTGTGTGAATGCATGTGTTTGCACATGGATGCATATGTATGTATGTGGAGGCTACAGGTCAAAATCTGATGATGCAGTGTTATTTTTCAGATGGTGTCTCTCATTGGCTTCGTATTTGCCAATTTAGTGAGGCTTCCTGGCCAGCTAGTTTCAGAAATCTGCTTGTCTCTATTTCCCTAGTACTGGAATTATAAGCATGTGCTGTCCATCATGCCTGGCTGTATTTTTATTTTTTAAGATTCGGTCATTTTGTATATATGAGTGTTTTGCCTGTCTGTATACATATACACCACATGAGTGCCTGGTGCCTGCAGAGATCAGAAGAGGACATTAGATGCCCTAGATGGTTGTGAGATACCATTTGGGTACTTGGTATTGAACCCAGGTTCTTTGTAAGAGCAACAAATGAGATACCCTTTCTAGGCCCCCAACCCGATACCGAGCCCTTCCTGGAACTCACTCTGTAGTCCAGGCTGGCCTCGAACTCACAGAGATCCACCTGCCTCTGCCTCCCGAGTGCTGGGATTAAAGGCGGACGCCACCACCGCCGGGGGCCCCGTACCTTTTAAAACGTGGACTCTGGTGACCACACTCGAGTCCTCATGCTTGTGTGGCTGGCACTTGACTGACCGCACCACCCTCCCAGCTCGGTGGTTGTGTTGCGTTGTGTTTGAGACAGGGTCTTGCTGTGGACCTACACTGTCCTCTTCCTTTTGGCCCAGCCTCCTGAGGGCTGTGACCACACATCCCGATTTATTTCTAATTGTATTTTTGTGCTTTGTGAGTTAATATTTTTATGCTTTTTTTTCTCAGTTTAAGTATGTTCTTAAAACTTGTAACAAGATCTAAATGAACAAGTTCTGTTAGATGTTTTATAATACTAGTTTTTGTGATAGTTTTCATAGGCACTAAAAACTAGAAATGGATTAATTCTTCATATGTTTATTGCTAATTGTCTATGGTATATTTATGTAAGTATTGTTTTATTCTGTAAAGTGCTACCTATATAGAGATTATTGATGATAATTTCAATGCCTCATTTTAGTAAATTCTTTAAAGTTTGTTTAAATTTTCCTCAAAATATTTAAAAATTACACTGAAAATAACTTTCTGATAATGAGAAAAATTTATGATGTTTGGAAAGAAATTCAAACAGATAGGAAAGTATAGAGAAAAATGATGGTCATTCTGAAATCTCACTGCTAATTTCTTGAAATATCCCAATAGTTGTGTGCTATAGAACTAAATGTTTTGAGGTTTTTTTTTTTGTTTGTTTGTTTCATTTTGTTTTATCAAAACCTACTTTTTTCACTGTCCATTATTCCTTATCAGCCTCAGATGGCATGTTCGTGGTCCTTTTATATCTTACCTTCATACTCAGTTTGGTGAATTTGCATATATACACATACCATGTACATTGGTACTTGTCTTACTCTTTTTAAATACAATTGTATGTAAATCTTGCACTTTTTCTCTCCATTTCTATTGTGTGTTTGTTATCGTTCAAGTCCATTAGTCTTTCATGTGTATGTACATGTGTGCATGCTTGCCGTTGTGGGGCGGTTAGAGAGCAGCATGTTGAGTTGGTCCTGCCTCTACCATGTGGGTTCTAGGGATCGAAATCAGGGTGTCAGGCTTTACCTGGTGATCCCTGTCATTCATGTTTTTAGTAGACCACTCTTTCAACTCATTCAACTCTGGCTTCTACATGTGCACCCCCATTACTTCAAACAAACAGAGAACAAAACCTTAGAGTGCCAGTGTGGTGCCACATGCCTTATCCCAGCAACTTGGGTTTGGGAGGCTGAGGCAGGGGGATTGTGGATTCAGGGCAGCTGGGTTATATGATGAGATCCTGTCAAAACCATGAAAACAAACAAAATGGTGGTGCCAGCTTATTGGCCTCTTAGGCTAGCCTGTCTCTTGCAGAGCTTAATTGTTTTTGTTTTTTGTTTTTTATTGATTGGCTATAATTCAGACATTTATTAAGCACAACCTCTATCACTTGTCAGTTTCCAGTATGCATTCTTACTAGGTTCTAATTGAGCTTTAAATTGTAGATTTACAGTTTTTGTATTGATTCTGATTAAATTGTATGGTTACTAGATATGTTTTTAGGTTGTGGATTTTCTTGGTAATCCACTGATAATAATGAATAAATGTATAGTGGTCCCTTGAAGGTGAAAATTAGAATAATATGATATATTCAAATTCTCATTAAAATATTCTTGCTTGATTGCTATTAGAATAAAATGAAATTTTAAATTGAAATATTTTTGACTTTATAATGAATTTGCATATATTAAGTCATTGAATTTGTTAACTTAAGTAGACTGTACTTTTCAAAGTCTGTTTATGATAGCTCTGAGGTACTTCAGAAGGTTGCTCCCTGCATATGTACAGACTTATGACTGCCAAGCCTACTCACCCTCTCAATTGCAACTAATTAACAAGACCTTCCTGGATAGCTGTTTTGGAAGATTTTATGTTTCATCTGAAAGACAAACGTTGACTGATAGATACTGTTGTTCTTCTTGCCTCTAGGAAGTATTTGAAAAGGAGCAGTCCATCTGCGCTGCGGAGGAACAGCCTCCTGAAGACGGGGTAACAACTTGAGTTTTCTTACCTTCTTTGGTTGATGTCATTACTGCGGGGTATAACAGAGTTTATGAAATGAAATAGAGTTCTAGAAATGACGGTTCAGCCTTCATAGTCACCTGTGCTTTGCAGCAGAGTGATGCCAGCAAGAACAAGGCCAAAGGAGGATGGCAGCAGAAGAGCAAAGGACCCAAGAAGATGCCCAAGTCCAAAAAGAAGAAGCCTTTGAAAAAAAAACCCACAGCTCTGCCCTTCCCCCAGGCCAAACAGCAGAAGCAGAAGCAGGCCAACGGAGTTGTTGGGAGTGTAAGTCTGTTGCCACTGTCACTGTTATACTGTTATGCGGTGTGGTCTGTGTATATTAAACTGTTCAGATAGGCGACGGCTCCTGAAGTTCACATAGGAAGACGTACATGAAACCCAAGTCAGGATTTGCCCTCCCTTCTTACTCCTCCCTTCCAAATGCTGGAAATGGAACCCAGGGCCTCGTGCACACTAGGAAAGTGCTCTGCCACTGAGCTCTACCTGCTCAAATCAAGATTTAAAAGCTCTGGGCTGAGAGATGGCTCAGGAGTTAAGAGTATCCTCTGTTCTTACACAGAACCTGAATTCTATTCCTAGCACCTATGTGGCTCCCAACTCCTTATAACTCCATTTCCAGGGAATCAGTCACCACTGGTCTCTGCAGGCAGCTACACTCGTATGTGCACATACCACACACAGATAATAGGTGTATACACACAATTAAAGAGAAATACTTTAAAAATAATTAAAAACCTTATTAGCGTTCAGGAGAGCTCCTGTATGTCCCTTCATATAGTCAATGATTCTTCCATTGATTACTTCATCTCTTTACCCCACTACTGTGACTATAGTCACTGTAATTTTACTTTTTAATAAACTTCATATAAACAAAATCATTCTCTAAGATTTATGTGCATGAATGTTTTTATCTGTATGTATAAATGTCTTTGCACCATGTGTGTGCAGTGCCCTGAAGAGCCAGATGCAGCCAGAAGAAGGCGGAGTCCCTGGAACTGGAATTGCAGATGATTGTCAGCTGCTGCATGGGTTCTCTAGAAAAGCAGCAGTCAGTTCTCTTAACTGCCGTGCCATCTCTCTAGCCCTGACATCCCCCACTCAGCCACCTCTGTCCTCCCTCCTTCCTCCCTTTGTTGAGTTTTTGAAACAGGATCTCGCTATGTATCCCTGGCTGGCCTGGAACTCGCTATGTAGACCAGGATGGCCTCAAATGTACAGAGATATACCTGCCTCTGCTGAGATTAAAGATGTGTGCTATAATGCCCACTATTTTTTCTTTCTTTCTTTTTTAGTGCCAGTATGGTATGGTGATGTATACCTTTAGTGAGGTAGGGGCAGATGGATCTCTTGAGATGGAGACTACCCTGGTCTACAGAGCAAGTTCTAGGACGGACAGCCAGGGCTACACAGAGAAAACCTTTCTCAAAAAGCGAATAAACAGAAAAAGAATTATTTGCCGTGTGTGTGTGTGTGTGTGTGTGTGTGTGTGTCTGTCTGTCTGTCTGTCTGTCTGTCTGTGTGTTTACACGTTTTTGCCCGAGTGCCTGGAGGCTAGAAAAGGGTGTCATATCTTCTAGAGCTGGGGTTACAGGTTGTCATGAACCTCCTCATGTAGAACTGAATTCAGGTCCTCAAGAAGACCAGTACTTGCTCTTACCCTCACACCAACTCTCCAGCCCCAAGTTTTTATATTATGTGTATGGATGTTTTGCCTGTGTGTATGTCTGTGCACTACATGTGTGCCTGGTACTTGTGGAGCCAGAAGAAGGCATTGGATTCCCTGGAACTGGAGTTACAGGCATTTGTGAGCCACTTTGTGGGTGATGGGACTCAAACCCAAATCCTCTGCAAGAACAGCCAGTGCTCTTCACTGCTGAGCTGTCTCTCTAGCCTCCCAATATTCCTTTAGGAAAAAAAAACTAAAAACCATTAATTAATTGATTGTGTGTGCATGTTTGTGACATGTATGGAGATCAGAAGACAGCTTATAGGTTCTCTTTTTCTACCGTGTGGGTCCCAGGTATTGAACTCAGGTCATTAGACTTGGTGACAAACACCTTTACCCACTGCACTGTCTTCCTGACCCTGGCTCAAGGTTTCTTTTGTATTATTTGTAGGGATAGTTCAGAGGGAGAGAGACCGTGCACATATATATCATATCGGATGCTATTTCATTATATAAATGCACTATTTCTCTGTTCTGTTTGGGTTTGCCATTTTCATCTAACTAAAGGTGCTTATATAATACACTTTCTGTGCATGGTTTTTTGGTCATTTTCTACACAGCCGTGGGGATGAGTCATAAATAAGGTAGTTGTGTTTAACTCATCAATAGAGCCGATTTCCAAATTCTACATTTTAAACCAACCCAGCTGAGGGCCAGAGTCCATTTCCTGTGTTCTCGATTCTACTTGGTTTTCCCTTTTGCTTTGACCATTTGGGTGATCTGTAGTGATACTACTTTGTTTCCATTCACATTTACCTCATGATTTGAGTGTTTTTTCATGTACTTACTGGCCATTTTGTTAACCTTGCTCATGGGTTGTTTGTATTATGGATTTGATAGAGCCCTTTACGTATTCTGGGTATGAGTTTCTTTCCTTTTCATAGAAAGCAGCTTTTTGGTAGTTATCATTTTAATTAAATCTATTTTAGTTTTACTTTTAAAAATACCTTTTTATAGCCGGGTGGTGGTGGCGCATGCCTTTAATCCCAGCACTCGGGAGACAGAGGCAGGCAGATCTCTGTGAGTTCGAGGCCAGTCTGGGCTACCAAGTGAGTTCCAGGAAAGGCGCAAAGCTACACAGAGAAACCCTGTCTCGAAAAACCAAAAAAAAAAAAAAAATACCTTTTTATAACTGGGTGTGGTGATGCATGCCTTTAATCCCAGCACTTGGTAGCAGAGGCAGGTAGACTCTGAGTTTGACTGGCTCATACTGACTTGCAGCCAGGCTACATACTGAGATCCAGGCCAGCCACAGCTACATAGCCAGACCTTATCTAAAAAATTTATTTTCTATTTTTTGAGAATTTTATACATGCATACAGTGTATTTTGATTATAATTATCCACCAGCTCCTCCCAGATCTACTTCAAATTCCTGTCCTTTTTTTTTTTTTTTTAAATACTAATCGAGTTTGTGCTGTGTATACTCAGGGGTATGGGACCATCCACAGCGTGGGGTCAACCTGCCCGCGGCCATACCTTAACTGACTTTCATTCCCACACACCATCATTAACTATCAATAGCATCTCTGCTAGGGGTGGGGGCTTCATTCTGGTGTGTTTACTAGTTTGATCTTATGCAGGGACCACAGCAGCAGTGAATTTATTTTAATATTACCTTCAGCTCTGTGATCTATCTAGAATGAATTTTCATAGATAATGTAAATTATGGAATATTTCTTCCAGTATTTATTGAAAGTACAATCCTTCCCTGATGAATTGCAGTGGTGTTTTGTTTAGAACAAGCAGCCATATTCCTTGTCATATGTCACTCTAGATGCCATAATCTAGTTGACCTGCTTCTTGTGCCAATGCCACACTAGCTTCATTGTAGATTTCCGTTTTTACACACTGCAGTGTGAGTGCCCCAGCTTATAAAGTTACTTACTTTCTTAACATTTAGAATGAGTGATAATTTTCACTAGAAAATAATTACTGAATTTAGATTAGCATTAATTGAATCTATGGTTTGGTATGGGGAATTAATATAGCATTTTTGCATAGTTCTTGTTTACATTCATTGCCTGTCTTTATTAACTTAGAGCTTCTTTAAATTTTCCTAGCAGTAAATGGCAGTTACGGTACATTTGTGCTGCTATGTACTTGATAACTTTTATTGGTGTTATTTTAAATGACATTTATTTTCATTTTTCAGTGACTACTGCTTTGTCGGAACATAGTAGCTATTTCTTAAAACATTGACCTTGTATCGAGATGTCTTAGTGACTTGACATTGATTTCAACATTTGTGGGTGTTTTAATAAAGATATTCCACATAAGCAATTACGGCCTTTGTGAGTAAAGACAATTTTACTCACGAGTTTTGATTTTTTTCTTTTAAGCCTCTTATGCCCTACATTTCTGCCTTTTGCATTTCTTTGCTGACTGGAACTTTGGTTGTGAATAGTGAAATTCTAATCTTGAGCCAGTTTAGTTATGTTGACCGTGAATTAGCTTCGGAGACTCCATATGTACTCTTCAGAGAACAGTATGTTCTGACTGAAAGAACTTCTATGTTTGCTTTTGTCTTGCAGGAAGCTACAACAAAGGAGGAAGACGATGACATTTCTGACAAAGGCAGTGACTCTGAAGAGGAAGAAACCAACAGAGAGTCCCAGAGTGAAAAAGAGGATGGCAGTGACAGAGAGTCTGATAGAGAGCAAGATGAGAAACAAAACAAGGATGACGAAGCAGTAAGACCTGATGGTCCCCACCCCACTGTGCTGAGGACAGAGCCCAGTAT
>CABHPH010160241.1:11467-26150 GCA_902168325.1 Peromyscus nudipes | reverse complement strand
CCCAGTGCACACCCCAACTCCAGACTGATAGTTTAAATCACTTGGAGCAGGTTTCTGATGATCCCCAGAGCTGGTTGTTCATGCCTTTGCTTGTTTACTTGCCTTAAAACTCATCCATTTTAGAATTTTAGTACTTTAAGAGTGCATTTGTTTTGAGGAATTCCTGTCAGGGATTCTAAAGGAAAATGGTTTCAGACAAAGATTGGAATCCCAGTTTTCTTAAATTACAAAGTGGAGCACGTTCTGTGTCTGAGTGAGGCTAGTTTGACCTCCTAAGGAAATTTTCAGTGATGGAAGGTGTCTGTGGAAATAGGAGTAAGGGAAGGTGGGCGTGAGACAGGAGCAGTCCATGGAAGGTTCTTCCATGGCTTCCAGGTCACACTGAGAAGAAATATCACTGTGGACCTGATTGGAGAGTCAGTTAAAGGGAAAGCTGTTAGAATGTCATCTTGTTTGTGTAAGGTAACTAAGATTGATTAAGACGATGAGGTACACTGTGTGCGTCAAAGTTCACTTGATTTTTGGGAATGATACAAAAAAGAATATGCTGGAGGCTTTTTACAAACCAAGTATAAACTGATGGCTGTTGACTTGCTCTTTTGACTGGCTTTGATCTAAAAGTAACCCTTGTGGTTTGAGATAGAAAACGTGACCCCTGAATAGTCTCTGGGGCAGGAGAGGATCCTGGAAGAAGTAGGGAGTGGAATGCAAAGGTATAGGGAGGAGCTCCTGCGCCTGCCTGTCCTTGGGAATGGAGAACGCAACCACAGATGAGGTTTTCTTAGTCGCTGGGTCTTGAGTGCTTTTAGACTTAAGAGAATTACAGAGATTGTTTCCTCAGCTCCACTCTAAGAAAGGTTTGCTATGTCGTTTTCTCAGAGGCAAATCAAGGTTTTATAGACAAGTTTTTTTTTTTTTTTTTTTTTTTTTTTTTTTTAGGATCTCAGCATGTAGCTCTGCCTGTCCTGGAACTTGCTATGTAGACCAGGCTGGCCTTGAACTCACAGAGATCCGCCTGCCTCTGCTTCAGTGCTGGGATCAAAGGCGTGCACCACTATGCCCAGCTACAGACAAGTTTTTTTAGAAGACCAAAGATAAATAATTAGCCAACAGATTCATAGTCTATTCATCCTAAGCATTATTTAGTCCACAGAGTCCAGGACAAATACAAAGTAGCTTTTACCTTTGAACATCCTGGCTGTCAGGGCCAGCAGACTCTTTTAAAATAAATGTTGTGGTATGTACAAGAGCTAATCCACGTTATGCAAACTGTAGTCATGGCTTAAAGGTGTGATCAGCTGAGTTCTGAGGTAGAGAAATATTCATGTAGGCTTTCCCTTCACTGTCCTGCAAGAACCAGGAGTGGGAGATTATAAGACTGGGGTGTGAACAGAAACCCGCAGAGGGTTGAGGGCATGTGAAATGGTTTGGTGACTTCAGAGATGTGTAGGTAGTTGTGATGACAAGAATACAAAGGACAAGGAAGAAAGCCATGGTGTCTGCTCAGGGTCAGATCTCAACAGCAATGCCAGCATGCTGTGGGGCTTAGAGGCACAGTTAAGGTCATGCCAGACAAGGATGAGAATTGTGGGAAGGAAATTCCAATCCTCAGTAGCTGCTTGGCATTGTCAAAAGTAAAAGCTGAAACTCCTCTGAATGGTGTCTGCACCATACCAGATTTCAAGTAATCTGTTCTTTTTCTCCTAGGAGTGGCAAGAATTACAGCAGAGCATACAGAGAAAAGAGAGGGCTCTCCTGGAAACCAAGTCAAAGATCACACACCCTGTGTATAGTCTTTACTTTCCTGAGGTGAGCTGCACCCAGCCTGGCGTTTCATTATTCCATTTCTTCTTTCCATGTGTTTCTCATTGGATTTTATTGCTGCACAGTGTAATAACTGGTTTATTTTTGATAGGTCATTATCTGAGTTAGGGTTTATTGCTGTGAAGAGACACCATGATCACACAGCAACTCTTATAAAGGAAAGCATTGAATTGGGGCTGGCTTACAGTTCAAAGGTTTAGTCCACTATCATCATGGCAGGTGGCATGGTAGTGTGCAGACAGACATGGTGCTGGAGAAGGAGCTGAGAGTTCTTCTATATCTGGATTAGCAGGCAGCAGGAAGTAAATAGGCTGAGCTTCTGAGAAGCCCGCCCCCACAGTAACACACTTCCTTCAATAAGGCCACACCTGCTTTAACAAGGCTGCACCTCCTAACAATGGCACTCCCTATAGTGCCACATGAGTATGGGGTCATATCTATTCACACCACCACAGGCACCCTCATAGTAAAGGATATATTGTAACATGAATTCCCTTCTGTGAATATGTTGTTTACAGGGGGATAAACTTTTTAAGTTTATGTGATTTCCTATGCTTCTGTCATCTCTGCTCCTCTTACTGAGTGTTGTGTTTAATGGCTGTTTGCATTTAGTAGTGAGAAGAGGCTTTATAAGATGAATGCAGTATTTTGACTTTGGTGACTTGGCTGTTCTGAGTCATTCACCCCCATTAAGTTTTAAATAGGATGGAAGATTCTTCTCTCTGAGGGTTCCTTACTAGCTCCTTGGCACCACCAAACTTTTTTGACCCCAGGAACTATCATCATTTGTGGAGTGTATGAGCCCATGGGTGGTAGTTATGGGACTAGCTCCTTTGGGCTCTGAACAAAGTTCGGCAAGAACTGAGCAATACCCAGACTGAGGACCGAGTATCACAGTGCCATCTGTGCCATTGTCCTGCTCACTTTTTAATGACCTGGCTCGCTCTGTTGTTGGTCTGGAAATGACTTTGGAATTCCTTTGACATTTCGCTTTTGAAGATGATTCTGTCTTGGAGCTGAGATCAAGTGCTGGTTCCTCTAGTTCATGGAAACTGATCCACGGCCTGCTTCACAGCTTTGCCACAGAGTCTTCCACTCTCCTCGTGCTTGGCCAGTGGGTTAATGTATACAGTCTGCTTTCTGTTTGAGAATATCAGTCCAAAGATTTGGGGGCCTTCTAAGTCCAAGTCCTAAATGACTTAGCTTTCCTAGCAAAAAGTAAGTGGCGTTGCACAGACTGTTGTTTGGACTTAGAGCAAAGTTGGCCCAGGGTTCCATCTTAATATTCGTGCTGATCTTCTGACATGGCTTATGTTTTAACCCATCTGTTAGGGGCATTTTGCCCATTGATAAGTGATAGCCTGCCAACACCAGGCATCCTGAAACCAAGTAAGTAAGTTCTGCATGTTGATTGGTTTTAAAAGTTAAACAAACAAACAAACAAAATGTGGAATGAGGTAAACACTCATCCTACATAATTGGTTCCCATGTAACTTAACAGTATCATTTTTAGATCATGCTTAGTTAATAAGCAAAGCATTGACTCCCTTGAAGTGTTTTATCCTCAGAAATGCCTTTTCTTACTATAGTCTGTACCTCGTGGTCAACATTTGAAACTCATGATCTGTGTGCCATATGTGGTCTACAAAAGCAATGATTGTGCCCAACACAAAATCATAAACTTAAAACATTGAAGTGTTTTTGTAATTTATTTATTTGTTTATTTATTTTTTGTAGTGTGAGTTTTATAGATGATAATATTTCACAGTGTCTAAAGGTTGAGCATGCAGGCCAAGTCTAGTTGCCTGCCCCCTTATCTCCTAAAGGTCTCACCATGTAGCCCTGGCTGGTTTTGAACTCACACAGGTTCATCTGCTTCTGCCTCTGTAGTGCTGAGATTAAAGTCATGAGCCACCACGCCTGCAGCCTGCCTGCTTTTGCATATGATGCTATTCGTGAACAAAGTCTATTTGAGCATAAGTTTATTCATTCTTTACTCACTGCAACAGCAGCTCTGAACACCCGCAAAAGTCTCCATTAATATTGAATGTTGAGATTGTAGGTTTGTATAAACTGTGTATACACGAAACACACACACACACACACACACACACACACACACACCCCATCAGTCATCCTGCAGCCTCATCAATCCTCAAGTTAGGCAGAACTGAATTTTTTTATTAGTATCATTTGTGATTTACATATTAGCCTCATTCATGCTAATTCATGCTAAGTGCTTTGTGGCCTATGGCATTTAACAGAAGAGCTTTTAGTTGAGTCCAAAGTAGCATTGTTAAACAGATACACAAAGTAATTATGGAAAAGACAGAGGGGTCAGTCAGATGAGTCAGCAAGTCCATGCACCTCCTGCCAGCCCTGCTGACCTGAGTGCCAACCCTGGGATCCACATGGTGGAAGGGAGAGGACTGACTCCACTGGTTGTCCTTTGACCTCCACACATGTGTCATAGCACACATACACCAACATACATGTAAACATAGAAAATAATGTAAACATTTAAAAAAAGAATAAGATAACCAAGCACAAAAAAATGTTACCAAGCCACCTTAAATTGTAAAATAAAATGGAAAAGGTATTGATTTGGGTTTAAAAATAGAAATATTTCCCAGAGAAATGATTTTAATAGAATTTTTTCTCTTTTCCTTTAAAAAAAAACAAAACAAACAAAAACAACAACAACAACAAAAAACCCAGGATATCTTTTTGCCTTTTATTAGAATTTTCTTTTTTTTTTTTTTTTTTTGGTTTATTCGAGACAGGGTTTCTCTGTGTAGCTTTGCACCTTGCCTGGATCTCGCTCTGTAGCCCAGGCTGGCCTCGAACTCACAAAGACCCGCCTGGCTCTGCCTCCCGAGTGCTGGGATTAAAGGCATGCGCCACCACCGCCGGGCTTCTTTTCTTTTTTAAGTATTGGAAAATTGAGAGTTTAGGATATGTATATTTAGCACATCCTGGAGTTTATTTTTAGCTTCCAACATTTTTCTTTACAACATGGTATCTTCCCTACTCAGTCCTTAACACAGGTGTTACTAAGCACGTGTCTAGCAGTGGTTCACTAATGGGAAGTGTAGCACAGTGATGGTACTGGGCACCCTGAGCCTTAGTGCATGCAGATTGCTAGGTCTTGTGTTTATTAATAAAATCATTTCTGCCTTTGTTCTGTCATTTCTAATTCCCAGCTCTCACTGCGTATTGTAGTGGTGGTTCCCTAATGAGCTTCTTGTTCTGATCTTTCAGAAGTTCAGCTAGAAATGCTGACTTTATTAAAATAGTAGTGTGCAATGAAAGATGGATATAAGCGCTTAAGATCTGAGATGTTCTCTTTAAGTGTAAAGTGTTTAATGCATTGGTATTTTTGTTGGGCTGCCCAAGTAAGTCCCTTCCACTCAGCAGAAGTGTCTATCACTAGGTAGAATAACTGGTTTTTGTGTATGATGCATTTAATTGTTTTCCCTTTTTAGAATATCATTTATCATTTTAAAGTAAATCACAGATTTTTAATATTGAGAACCATTAATAGGCTTAATTCAAGTTGTTGAAACTCCAAAAGTTATATGTAGGATTATTTGGGGAATAGTGAATGTATCTTGCAGTGGGTTTGTCCATCTGCTAGGCCCTGTATCAGTGCTGAAGATGTAGCACTGACCAGGACCAGGATAGCATCTCTAAACTAAGACAAGTGAAAGCTGGTTCTCCAGTCCTTTCTGACAACTCACATCTTTTTCTTCTTTGCAGGAAAAACAAGAGTGGTGGTGGCTTTATATTGCAGATAGGAAAGAACAGACATTAATATCCATGCCATATCATGTATGTACACTGAAGGATACAGAAGAGGTAATTAACCAACAACACTTCTGTTTTAATATCTTAACCTTTATGATGCTTCATGAAATTTTGTTGGTTTTCCTGGAACTCGATTTGTAGACCAGGCTGACCTCGAACTCACAGAGATCCACCTATCTCTGCCTCCTAGGTGCTTAGATCAAAACCATGCTCCACCACCGCCCAGCTTCATTAAATTTTTATTAATTCAACTTTTTGTATTTTTGCTCATTGTATTTGTTTGTTTTTTGTTGGAGTTAGCTTCAAACTCCCTATGTAGCTGACACTGGCTTTGAATTCCTTATCCTTCTACCTCTGTTTCCCAAGTTTTGGGATTACAGACCTGCATTACCATACCTGGCAACTTACTGTAGGCGGAAGTTTTTGTCCCACATGCCAATTCCCAAATGACTGACAGGGAGATTCAGTATTAATTACAAAGGCTTGGCCTGTAGCTCAGACCTGTTACTAACTAGCTCTTACAGTTACTAATAGCTCTTACCACGTAAATTAACCCATTTCTATTAATCTATATATTGCCACATAGCTTGAGGTTTTACCTGTCCTCCAGCATGTTTTGGTCCCTCTGTGTCCCCTGGAAACTCCACTGACTCCACCCTTCTTCCTCCCAGTATTTCAATTTGGCTGTCCCACCTGTACTTCCTACGTGACTACTGACCAGTCAGTTCTTTATTAGCCAATGAGAGTAATACATATTCACAGTGACTGACGGATTATTCCACAGCAACTTAGATGTTGCTTGTTATAAGACGTTTTATAATTATTATCTGATATTTTAGGATGAGTCATTTGAAATCCCTAAAGAACTGTAGAAGGTAGGCAACTTGGTCAGTCTGTTGAAAACATGTTTTGAGGCAGTTTCCCCCATTACTGTCTACAAACATAAGCCTCTATGTCTACTCTACAGACTCTAATGATATTATACCTAAAAAGTTAAATTTTTTGTTCTTATTGGATTACTGCTAAGTAGACGAACTGGTAATTTACTGTTTTAGAATGGAGGGGTTTTTTAAATTATTTTATTATGTGCCATTAATTACTGCCTTTTTCTTTCTTTTTTGTTTTGTTTTTGTTTGTTTGTCTCTGTGGCTCATACCTGAGAGAAAGAATTGAAGAGAGGAGGACTAGAGAAGGTGGTTCAGTGGTTAAGAGTAAATGCTGCTCATATATATATATATAATCTGGGTTTGGTTCCCAGCACTCACCTGAGGGGCTTATGCTAGCCTCTAACTTTAGTTCTAGAGTATCTGGTGGCCTCTCCAGGTACTTGCACTCATGTGTATGTGTACACACACAAGCACACCTAATTTAGAAGGAAAATAATTGTTTTTTTAATTTTAAGAGAGGGAGGGAGGGAGGATGAATTTCAGAAAGTTCATCCATGTTTGGCAGTTTATCTAGTTCCTTGGCAAGGTAAAGACATGGAAGTACACTTGTTCATCTAATGGCAGCCAGGACGGGGAGAGACGAGGGAAGGGCCAAGGACAAGAGGTAGTTCTCATAGGCACACCCTTCCTATGACCTACTTTCTCTAGCCAAGGCTCACCTCCTGTAGCCCATCACTTTCCAATAATGTCATCAAATTATGTTGCCATCAGAGATTAATCATTCATTACATCATAGCTCTCAAGTTCAAGACACACCCAGAAATGTGCTTTACTATTCTAGGTATTTCTAAGTTCAGTCAATTCAAGATTGACTGCCATAATGGCATTGTGATGAAGAGTTGCTTAGTCATTATGTTATGTTTACTCTCAGGATCTGTAGTCTGTTGTACTTAGTGTGTGTGTTCTTCTTTAAGGAAGAAAGCTCTCTCTGTCAGCCTGGACTTAGTGGACAAATTTCAAGATCATTGTAGATATTGACTGTATTAGTCAGGGTTCTGTAGAGGAAAGAATTGATAGAATGAATGAGAGGGAGAGACAGTGTGAGGGGCGTGGGGGGCTTACAGGCTGTGGTCCAGCTAGTCCAAGAATCCAATAGTTGTTCAGTCCATAAAGCTGTATGTCTCAGCTGGTCTTCAGTATATGTTGGACTCCCAAAGAAGTAGGCTCTAATGCCAGTGAAGGAATTCCTTAGCAACAAGATACATGAACTTAACAATGAGAATGAGGACAAAAATGAGGATACAAAGCAAAAACTACTTTCTTTCATGTCCTTTATATAGGCTACCACCAGAAGGTGTAGCACTACAATGCCAAGAGTTTTTTTTTAAATGGCCTTTATTAATATTATAACGTTGACTGCAAAAATCTGGAATTTGGAGATTAGAGGCAGAATACTAGAGCGTGAAAATGTCATTTTGAAGAATGTATTCTTATGCTCATAAAGAATTGAAATCTCCATGTTACTATTTGTACTTATGTTTCTGATTTGATGGGAAATAAAGCACTGTTTTGGACTTGTTTTTGTATAGTTTCCTGTAATTTATATTTTATTTTTCTTCAGTGATTAGATGTTAGGGTGGTAAAGAGCCTTATTAAAACTAATAAATTATTTATTGAAATATAATGGAGTAAAAATATGTAATTCTTTTAAAATTTGTTTTTATATTTTGAGTTTCATATATGAATATAATGAATTTTAGTTGTTTTTAATCTCTCCATTGTTCCCTCTGATTTCTTCCCTTGCCCTCTGAAACCCTTTTCGTAGCGGTGTGGGTGTGGGTGTGTGTATGTGTGTCTCCACTGGGTTTCATTAGGATGCTTGCATGAGCATGGGTGGGAGGCTTTTTACTGGAGTATAGGCAACTTTAACCACTGAAAAAATGACACCCTTGCCCCCCAGCAACTATTAACTGGCAACAGTCCCCTTATGGGACTGTTGTGGGTTGTGGGGCCTTGTTGAAGTCTAGTTTTGTGAAGGTGGCCACTGCTGCAGTGGGTGGAGAGTCTAGTGTCTGTCATCCTTGAGACTTCTTTTCACAGCTTACCTCCCCCTCTGGCCCTTAGATTCTTCCTGCCCCTTCTGCTCTGAGCCTTGAAGGGTCTTTCTGGGTTTTTAAGGCATAGATAATAAGAGAATTTGGCAGGAATTACTTTTTATCTAGCCAAGTCTATTATTTAATTACATTTCATTTAGTTATACTTTCATTCTTTGCTTAATTTCTTTTGAGTTTTCAAGGTGACAGCATAGAATTTGGTTATTTTAATAGGCTTTCTTGAATTGTATACATAGAAATGAACCTCAGTAGTTCTGCTTAACTTGATTTCCTTTTTGTTTTGTGTATATAATAGATAAAATAGAGCTCACACATGTTTGTTATTGTGAGAGTTTCTGTAAATCATCTGAGGCACTGCCAGGCTCCTAAGTACTCTGAGGTAGGAAGTTTACAGGCATTCTGTTGTTTCTTTTACATAATGCAGACTTTTAAGTGTTGATTTTATCTTCTTAGGTAGAACTGAAGTTCCCTGCACCAGGCAAGCCTGGAAATTATCAGTATACAGTGTTTCTGAGGTCAGACTCCTATATGGGTTTGGATCAGATTAAACCACTGAAGGTAAGAACAGCGAGAAATAAATGGCCTAGAGTTCCTGGAGATGGGGGACTGATAACCCTTGAGCAATGCCGAGGAAGGTGTGGGAAACAGTTGCAGTTTTGAGAGGGAGAGCAATGGGAGGGAAAAGCAGGCATGGGCTTTCGGTCATAGTTAGATTTTAAGGCACTTTGAACCTCAGCTGTAAGTTCCTTTAGTGGTTGCTTTAATGTGCTGTAATATGTGGTACATTTCAGGGCTCTACCAAATGTGTCTGTTTTCTTTAAAAAGGCTGGGGGGTGGGGAGCGGGACTCAGATTCTTACCACAGACTTTATTGGTATGTTTATAGACTTCTGAAATGAAGGTGGTCTGTTTCGTTGTTGTTTTTTAATCATCTTGGAGCATAAACTTTGTGTATGGCTTGAAGCACACTTAATGTTCATTTCCCTTGAGCTTTTCACACAAGGCATTCTATTACATTAGTGAGATTGAACAAAATCACGGTTACACGGTTAGAGTCAGGGAGCTGGTAAAGGGGACTCACTATTTCCTGCATCGACCATGGAGTTTTACTTCTCAACTAATCTTTGGGAAGCAGACTTGAATTTTTCTTCCTTCAGCCAAAGACTTGTAATAAGACACCACTCAGTATTGTTGCGTAGGAAACATGACTGTTAGTACTTTGTGCCAGAGAAGTACATTCTTAAATGGTTCAACTTCTACAGGGTCAAAATACCAAATTATATTAGAAATTTATCTCCATTTCTGTGTAAGTGGGTTTAGTATTTTCATTTGTAGAATGGAGTATCTTTTTAATGAATGTGCTGAATTTAGAGTTGCAGCAGCAGAATTTATTTCTTTGTGATTTGCGATGGCAAAAGAAAACCTTTACCAGGTATTTCTTGCAGTGTTCCTTTCCAGATCTCTGATGTGCATTTAATTCTCCTTTATAGCTGGAAGTTCATGAGGCCAAGCCTGTGCCAGAAAACCACCCACAGTGGGATACAGCAATAGAAGGTGATGAAGACCAGGAAGACAGTGAGGGATTTGAAGATAGTTTTGAGGAAGAAGAGGAGGAAGAGGAAGGTGATAACTAACCAGTGTATGCTCGGACCACAGCGTTTGCACATACTTGCAAACATCTACTGCTTTGTAAATTATGATAAAGCAGAAGCAGTGGAGAACTGATGCGGTGGGAAGTGTTGGCATCTTTACTAGAAATGGATACATCATATAGGCAGTTTGTGGTGCCGTGGTTCAGTCCGAAAGGGCTTCTTTAAAGCCTTTCAGGTATGGGGTGGTGTGATCATATCATCTGCAAATGATAATAAATCCTTCGTTGTTAAAACTGTCCAGAAGCGTGGGCTGTGCATTACCTGATCAGTTTACGGTCTCAGTCAAGAGTCAAGGTACATGAAAAACAGTCTTTGTTCAGCTTTAGTTTTAGTAAACATTAAAATATGATAAACATCACAAATATGTTTTAAGTAACATCTGCTCAAGTTTTTAATCTGTTAATAAGCTCTGTTATTCATTTATCAATATTTTACAAATGGTAAGATTGTAACAGTTCCATACATGAGTTCAAACCTTTATTTTCATCTATCCTGGCCATAACTTAGCATTCTCACACATTCCACACAATACAGAGGGCTACATTTTGGAATTTTCCGTTCTTAATTGCCCAGAGTTAGCAGACATTACAAAAATGGCTTTTAATGGCTTAAGGCCTCTTAAAGCCTCGTTGGTGTCTGCACAAAATCTCATTCTTCTGATAAGCTCAGGGCTGAAAGGGATTGTGGGACCACCCGTTCTCTGATGCTTGGGTCATGTTATCCAGTCTTTTGAAAAGGGTTACTATAAAAGCTGGACTACATTCTTAGCTTTTAATCTACCTGACTTCAGAAGCCTTTTAAAGAAAATAAATACAGCATACAAAGGAGGCATTTTTTGTATTCATTTTGGACTCCTGTTAATAAAATAGAAGTTTGACTCATTTTATGTTTGTAATTGTGTTTGTCTTTTTACTCCTAGAGAAAGGGCATAAATAGGGTAATCTTTTATTTTTCAACTAAAAGTTTAATATTGTACCTCACTGTGGAAGTGACTGCTCTCTCTGCCCTCTTGGAAAACCCAGGAGGAAGAGCTATTTTCTCTCATCTAGTACAACCTAAAGGGCAGTGCTCAACGTAGAGTAAATGTGTGTCGTGAGTCACTGAGGTAAGAGGAATATTTTTATTACTAGTTATGGAGGACACACAAGTCTACAATACTATAAGATTGATTGCAATAATCCTCTCAAACTCTCCATAGGCCAAAGTACTGTTGCAATACTAACTTATGTTTATTTAAAAGGTTGCTACTCTTCATGCAGAATTATCACTGGTATTTTGTTACTGCAGTAGTTGGAAATAAAATTTGAAGATTACCAAAAATATGAATTTTTTTGTTGTTCTAAATTTAAGATGTAACACTGAACAGTTGAAGTGTCCATTAGACCCTTGCTTACCCTTGCTGTGCTACCGAGGGTTTGATCATTTGTTTCTTTATGTAAGGGCTGGGTTTGCCTTTCAAATCAGATCTTACTGGAAAGCTCCAGTGTTGAGTGTAGTTGCTAGACATGTCAGTGTGAGGGAGTGAGCAGCTGTGTTGGGAAAGGAGAGGCCTGAGGAGACTGGACAAGCAGACTTGTAGTATTTGCAGTCCCTAGCTTGTCTGAAGTAGATGGCTCGAGAAGAGTTCTCTAGTGGCTGTTTTCCCTTTGAAAGGGTGTACAGAGTTCATTCAAACAACTGACTTCTCTAGTTTGAGATGCTCTGGTGAGGATTTTACAACCTCTTAACAGCACCGTGCTTACAAAGCAGCATGTCTTCCATGATTAGAAATTCCAACAATTCGCTGATGTTTGCCTATTTTGTGATGTGTCAACATCCCAACCTAAAGAACCAGTTTTCCTCTAACCAGGTATCTTAGGTGAAAGACCTCAGTTACGGTTTACATCTCTACTCAGTCACCAAACTCCACATCCCTTCTTTCTCCACAATGGAATTAATGACTTGTCCTGGTTTGCATTTAGTTGAAAGGAAAGTTTTGAATGATGTTTGTTTTTACTCCTATTCAAAACATTGACATTCTGTCAACAGACTAAATGAATATATAGATGGAAACACAGTATGTACATACAGAGTGAAATTGATTATATGAAATTAAGTTATTTACATTGTGAAATATTTTTAATCTCTAAATTTGCAAAGTATCCCTCAAAATACAGCCTTCCACAAGGAGACTTAACTACCAGGTAAAAGAGTGGCATGTGCAAAGGTTAGCCTCAGACTCAAAATTAGTTAGATGTTTATTTATATTCTCTAAAATTTGTGGTATCTGAGACGCATCGAGCACATTGAAGGAGATTCTGCACACGGAGCAATCTCTTGTTCTCTGCTCTGCCTTTGCCAGCATGCACTGAGGGGTGGAGAAGGACAGGCTGTTGAGTAGTACTATCCTACTGTTTGCTGGAAAGCTCAGGCCCTGTAGGTGTGTAGGAGTAGAATGCCAACCCCCGATGTGGAACTAGGGAGTTGCATGTTAGGGATGTATTGAGGCTTTCTTAGCATGTTCTGGTTTTGTTTTTGTGGTTTTGAGACAGAGCCTCACTATATAGCCTAGGCTGGCCTTGAACGCACAGTGTATGTAGCCCAGGTCGTGAACCTTGTGATCCTCCAGCCTCAGCCTCTTGAGTGATAGGATTTTAGGCAAAAGCCACCACACCTGGCGTTGAACACATTTACTACATTTATTCAGGTATCTGCTCCAGCTAGCTCCTACCATACACTGGAGTATTGTTCAGTAATCATCTGTATTTCAAATGCACTCCGGTACCCTACATGTTTTTGGGGGATTGTTTATCATGTATTTACTGAGTTTCTATGTCCAGGCTATGTGACTTAGGCACTATAGCTGTGTGGACCCTCGTTGTGTTAAAACTTACTTGGATTGGGTCAGGACATAGGTGGGAATTCATTTTAATCTTTTTCCTTTGGCACAGTGGCCAATATTTAGAATGCCCCCCCCATCTTTTTACTAGGCAGAGGAATTATTATTATTACTACTACTACTATTATTATTATAGGGACTAGCTATTGAGTTAGTTGGCCTTCGTCCTTTGTTTTTAAATGCTTCTTTTTTGAAGCATTTTCTCAACTCTGTGAATCCCCTATTTAGTCTGCCTTAAAGTGGAACTACTATCGGTGAACTGGAGCATGCCGTTCTACCAGCTGTGCAGTGATTAGTTCAAATGTGTCCCCAGAAGTTCAGCATCGCACACTTACACTTGACACTAGGGCTATTTACAGACCTGAACAAACAGAACAGACGTGATCTTGTACATTTTCCTGTAACTGAGCTAAAAATCCAAATAGCAATCATGGATATGCTTTAGGACTGGTTTCAGGCAGGTGTGTACATCCCAGGGGTATGCAGATAATAAGTCCATTGAGAAAATGTTAAAATAATGATTCTTTGTATTTAATCTCATCCTTTTAAATTTCTATTTTTGTGTGTTTTATAATGTACATAATATATTGTACAGTTGTACACTTATATAATTTATAAATAAATAATACATTTATTGGTGCATTATTTTTTTTCTGATTTGGGTGCATGATGAAAACATTTGGATACTACTGTTTTGTGGTGTAGATAGGGTGACATTTCATCTAACTGAAGGTTGGGGCTTTGGCACTCTGCCATTTGAGATGACAATGACATACTCTGATACCAGGAGCAAGGTTGCATTTGCTATGTCCAGATCTACTGTGGCCCCCAAGAGCAAAGACGGTGGATGCTTCTTGCAGTGTAGCCATAGAGAGGGGGATGCTGTAACTGTTAGGGGCTGTTCAGTAGCTGCTGCAAATTAAAGAGCAAAAGGAGCCCAAACCATGTGTAATGGCATCAGTGGCCACCACTTAGGTGTAAGCAGATTGTAAACAGCACAGCTTTCCCTGTACTTTTCAACCTGGTTCCAGTAGAGGGCAACAGGACCATAATTAATTTTCTTTAAAGAATGTTTGGTAGAACTATACCAAAACATCAAAAAAAAATTTTTTTTTTTTTTTTTTTTTTTTTTGCAATGGACTGTTTACATGTTCTCAGCCATGCCTCAAATTCCTGAACTCATAATCCTCCTCAAGTCTCTTGAGCAGCCAGGACTATAGCCCGTTGCACTGCTGTGCCCAGCTAAGAAATGTTTTCTGGATCCTCCGCACCTCCTAGAATTACCTCCTCCTCCTCTGCACCTCCTAGAATTACCTCCTCCTTCTCTGCACCTCCTAGAATTACCTCCTCCTTCTCTGCACCTCCTAGAATTACCTCCTCCTCCTTTGAACTTACTCCCCACCAACCCTTATCTCCTTACCTGTATACTTCACTGCATTAATGTGCATCTGGTTGGAAGGCAAACCATTTGTAGCAAACTCCAGAGACTGTGCTGTGAATCCACTGTGCTAGAACCACAGAA